>JAADVP010001140.1:0-10653 GCA_023335675.1 Globisporangium solare | reverse complement strand
TCCAACTCATCCTGACGTGGGAGTCACAAGCTCAGAGGCAAACTACCCCACGATCACTTGGCGTCGCCTCTTGTTTAGCCATTCATCTTGCATATAGTACCTCAGAGTCCATTCTGAAAGACTGCGGCAAAAGAGAGAGAGGAACGGAGCGAATGAGACCACCACAAATCGGCCTGAATCATCAGATGTGGCTGCAGGCTGACGCTCTCGATCAGCGGTAGCGGCTGAGGCGCACTGTTTTCATCCTCAAGGAGATCTTGGGTTAGCACCGACAGTGAACCCCAATAGCTTTGCCTTGTGCCAACCCAAAGTCGCAGTGGACCGATCGATGTGGCGACGACTGTACTGTCACAGTTCATGATAGAATAATAATTTTTCACGCTCGATCATTTATGCAGGAATCATTTGTGAGAGCAATAACTGTATTCTAACGTTGATCACCAAACTAACTTAAACAAGTAATCAAGTCGATCCCTCTTTACAGATGATAATGTGGACCACTAAATTATAGGCGAGTCCGTCTAAACGCCAACCCTTTGGGGTTTTCCGATGCACTTTGCCAAACCACGCAGCAAGACGAAGAAGGCGACACGATGGCCACGGGCACCGACGCGCGCGACGCCGACACCGCCGCCGCCGCAGCGTCCATCGACCTGTTCGCGCTCGAGACGTACCGCGCGAAGAGCGACGGCGTGGCCACCAAGACGTACATGGACCAGGTCGAGTGCGAGGAGACCTGCGGCATGTTCTTCTTCCCGCTGCAGGACCTGCCCGAGGACCAGCAACTCCAGCTCCAGAACTCGGGCTTCACGAACGCCGCGCTCGAGGTGCAGCGGCAAAGTACGCAGCTGCTGCTGTTGTTGTTGTGTGCATCTAATGCGCGCGTGTGTGTGTGTGTGTTAGCCGCGATTGATGCGCGAGAAGCACATCGACTTTCTCAAGCGCGGGCTGCTGCACCTGCCCTCGGGGTTCGTCGCGTTGGACGCCAGGTACGCTACCTCTTGGGTATTGTTGCTGCCATGCGCGCGTTTGGGTAGAGCGATACGAACGTAATGAGTTTGGACGTGTTCTGTGGAGTGTAGCCGTCCGTGGATTTGCTACTGGATCCTGCATGCACTGGAGCTGTTGGACGCGCTTCCAGTCGAGTACATCGACCGCACGATTTGTACGCGCTCGCGCGCCTATTTTGTCTGCGCTTGGCGAGGCAGGCGCACTTGGTGCTGACACTGTTCCTGTGTGCTTGTGAATACCTCTCTCTCTCTCTCTCTCTCTCGTTAGCGACGATCAAGCACTTCTGGCACGAAGACGGCGGGTTTGGCGGTGGGCCAGCGCAATTGGGCCACACGGCGACCAACTACGCGTCGTGTCTGACGCTAGCGCTCATTGGCACGCCCGAGGCGCTCGACCTCGTGGACCGCCATGCGCTCTACCGGTTCTTCATGAAGCGCAAGCACCACGAATCCGGCGCGTTCTCGGCGCATGAGGGCGGGTATGTGACTCTGTGTAGTGCTGCCATAAGAGCTCGCCTTTTCTTGACGCAATGCTGTGTGTGGGGTGATAATGCAGGGAAGTGGATATCCGTGTGACGTACTGCGTCATCTCGATCGCGAGTCTCTTTGGCATCCTGACCGACGAGCTCACGAAGGGCATCGTGGAGTACGTGGTGTCGTGCCAGACGTACGAAGGAGGCTTTGGTGGCGAACCGGGCAACGAGGCCCACGGCGGGTACGCGTTCTGCGCCGTCGCGACGCTCTGGATCCTCAAGAGCGTGCACTGCATGACGGACCTGCCGGCGTTTGTCGAGTGGCTCGCGAACCGCCAGATGCCGTACGAAGGCGGATACCAGGGCCGCACGAACAAACTGGTCGATGGCTGCTACAGTTTCTGGCAGGGCGCGTTGCCGGCGCTGCTTGTCGACGTCCTGGAGGAGCAGTTCGGCACGACCGTGTACCAATGCCACCAGGAGCAACTGCAGAAGTACATCTTGCTGTGCGGCCAGCAGATTGAAGGCGGACTGCGCGACAAGCCAGGCAAGCCCCGCGACCATTACCACTCGTGCTATTGCCTGAGCGGTCTGTCGGTCGCCCAGCACGGCGGCGGCAAGCACGCGCCAGTCGTGTTTGGCGATGCGGCCAATCTGTTAGTGCCAACTCACCCGGCGTACAACATTTCGAGAGACAAGGCCGAGCACGCGCTCGCGTACTTCGCGGCCAAGGGACCGTTCCAGCCATAAGCAGATTTTTTTGTTTGTTTGTTTATTGCAACAGGAAATGGCTACTGAACGAACAGAAAAGTCTCTTTGTGCTAGGCTGCTGCTGCTGCGGCGATTGATTGATGGATTAATGGTGTACGAGCGGCGGGAGTTTCTCGCTTTCCTCGTCGTCACTGTGGTCGTTTTCTTTGTGACTTAGACTATGCGCTGACGAAGCAGACGCGACTAGCTTCGGCAATGGTGGTGGTTGCTGCTGTTGCTGCTGCGCGTACTGGTAAAGCGGCTTTTTCTTGTCTTTGTCCTTGAACGGCGTCGGATTCGGGATGGACTTCGTCTGCAGAGACAAACTGGAAGATGGCGACTGGCCATGCTGCAGAGACGGCGATGCCATGGGGTCCGCCAGCAAGATGGATTTCGAGATCGACGCGTGCCCAGATTGCTGCTGCTTGAGCTTTGCAGCCTTTTGCTTTTTCGATTGCCGCTTTTGAAATGGCGTCACGAACTTCTCGTCTTGAGACGAAGAGGTCGGCGAGAGTCGAGTTGGACCGATTGCGCCGTTCGTGGCTTTGAGCGGGAACTTGGTAGCGATCTTGTAGTGGTTCTTGCTCTTCTTCGGCTTCCAAGTTGGCGATTTGGCGTCTGTGCTGTCGTAGAGCGCGTCGTCGTCGTCAGGATGGTCATCTGACGAGGATGCACCAAGGCAATGATCCAGTGACACACCGCTGACCAGTTTGCCTGGCGAGGAAACTTTTTTCGCACCATTATGAGCTCCTGCGCCATGCTGGTGCACACTAATTTTCTTCGAAGCGGAAGGCTCTTGCTTCTTGGAGCTCTGGTGCTTTGCCGCAGCAACTCCAGGATCAGGTTCGTCTGCTTCCCTTGCATGCAGGTAATCGCTGAGCGTCATGCCAGCGACGCTGGCGTCCGGACTCGGTGTCGCCGACTCGTAATCGTCCTCGTAGTCGTCGTGGTTGCTCTGGGAGCTCTGCCCATCGTCATCGTTCTCCTCGCCCTCATCGTGCACGCCGACTTTATGACCGGGTTTTGCCTCGTGATCGTCGTCACCGAGGTCTGGCGCTTTGCCTTCAGCCTTGGCCTCAGGGTCGCTGCTAGCGATCTTTTGGTTCTCGAGATCGTCGTCTTTTGCGTCGTGCCTCGGTGAGGGCTCGAGCGTGTCCTCTTTTTCCATCGCCATGGCGTTGTTGGTCGGGGGCCCAACGAGCAGATGCTTGGACACTGTCTGTCCATCTTTCTTGGCGTCCATAAACTTCTTGCTGTGGAAATAGTCCTCCAGGGTCGTGCCGACAATGCTGTTGTTCTCATCGGACGCCGTCAGCTTGTGTGTCGACGTGCGCCGCTTGCCATCTTTGCGTGTCGTTGTGTGTCCCTGCTACGTCGGCCGCGCAGACTCGCCAAAATTTGGCTTCGAATTGCTGCAAGCCGAGTTAGTTGTCAAGCGCCTCGAGCTTTTAATAGGCGCCCGATGCGGAAGAAACTGTTACGCGCCGCGCTTTTTCTGAGGGCGCCATGCCACTCGCAATGGCAGATTGCGTCCAAGGCGACTGCGAACACAGTGCAGCATATGCCATCGCGAGCAGCAGCAGCAGCAGTAGGCGCTCCATGGCGCAGCGCTGATGGGAGCTACTGCGCGTGCTTCCAGAGCGCAGCGCCAGCCACAAGATCGAGCATTCTAGACCTCACGTTCCTTGGACCCGCTCACGAAAGGACGTATCCAGAAATTACACAACTAGCCAGCCCATGTCACAGATTACTCCGAACTTAGTAAAACGCACTTAGCGCGTCTTCACCCAGTATGCGCGCACTTAAGGCAACGGTTGGCTGAGTGGGTGGCGCATCTATGGCTCTTGGCCCCATTCAATCGCATCCGCCGGAACGCACGTCCGCAGCAGCAGCAGCCGATCGATCATGATCCGCGCACGCCGGCTCTTCGTCTCGGGCCGCCGCTCGCAGCATCTCGTGGCCACGGGCGGGCGGACGACTGGCGCCAATGCGCTCAGCACGCTGGCGACGATCTCGTCGCGCTTCAGCAGCGCATTGCTCGAGAAGAACGCGCTGTTGAGCGCGTCGTTGCGCTCGTCGCAGCTCACGGGGGCGTTGCAGCAGCGCCGCTGGCAAAGCGGTGCGCCGTCGAGTGCGTACCCGCATGAAGATGAAGCGATGCGCAAGTTCATGGAGGATCTCAGCAGCTGCCGCGAGACGGGCAATTGGCGCCAGGCACTCAAGCTCCTGGACCGCATCGACAAGCACGGATACGCGCTGGATCCGCAGATGTACGAGCGCGCGATCGCTGCGTGCGCGCGTATGGGAAAGGTCGAGGTGCTCCCGGGTCTGCTGCAGAACATGACCGTCGACGACATCCTCCCGACGAGCGCGACGGTGGACTACATCATGCAAGCGTATGTGGCGCGCGAGGAGTGGAAGCTGATCGTGGACCACGCGGTTGACGTGACCGGCAAGGGCGTGCCGCTCTCGGGCGCTGCGTTCCATGCCGTCATGGAAGGCTGCGGCCAAATGCGGGACGCGCACGGCGCCAAGACCGTGTTCAACAACGTGTGGAAGAAGTGCGGCGTGACGGTCAACGCGTCGCACTACGCAGCCACGATCCGCGCGGTCGGCATGGGTGGACGCCCTGACATGGCGGTCAACTTGTTCAACATCATGGAAGAGAAGGCAGGCATCATTGCGGATGAGTCCGTGTTCAACCAGCTCATCCGTGCACAGATTGTGAACCAGGCGCTGCCGCAGGCGCTGCAGACGTTTGCGACCGTGAACGACCGCGGCTTGATGCTCCACGAGCCGATCTACACGGCGACGATCGACGCACTGATCAAGAACGGCGATTACTGGCAAGCGGGCCGGCTGTTCGACCAGATGATCTCGTACGGCATGAACCCGTCGGTGTTCTGCTACGGCCGCATCATGGTCGCGTACGTGCGCACAGGCAAGAACAACGTCGCGGCCGCGTGCTGGAAGAAGATCGTCGAGGCGAACGAGCCGTCGCCAGCGCTCATGAAGTACACGAAGCTGCTCGCGGAGCTCGCGACGACGAGCGACAGCAAGCTCACGCTCGCGGTGTTCGACCACATCTTCTCGATATTCGACCACGACCTCATCCGCGACTCGACGTACTCGCTCGCGATCCGCGCCAATGGACGGCTCGGACGCACGCAGACAGCAATCGATTTGTTCGACACCTTTGTGCGAAGCCGCGAGGCGTCGGGCAAGCACCTGCCGCGTGCTGCGGGCATTTACCTGTCGGTGTTCAACGCGCTGTCGCGCGACACTGAGCGCGACCCAAAGCAAAACACGCACGATGCCAAGCGCGTGTGGGACATCATGGTCAAGAACGTACCAGTGATCTTGCCGCCAGCGTATGCGAGTCTCGCGGGCGTGTTTGCCAGCAGCGGCGAGTTGGACACACTGAACGTGCTGCTCGAGCACGCTGGACAGAGTTTCGCAGACATTGCGCGCGAGGAGAGCGCTGAGAACGGCGTCCACGTGCTCGAAGAGGAGGACGCCAGCGACGTCCAGGAAGACGAGGAAGACGCGTCGGATCTCCATGACGAGCTGCTCTACAACGGCGTGATCAGCGGCTTCTCCAAGGCGCGCGACGACCACTCGGAGCACATTTCGTCGTACCTGAAGCTCATGAAGCAGCGCGGCCTCAAGATCAACGACTCGATCGTGCGCGCGAGCACGGACGCGTTCGTCAAGTTCGAGAACTGGCAACTGATGACCAAGCTCGTCGAGTACATTGACGTCAAGGCGCTGCAGAACGCCGACTTGTGCTTTGGCGACACGATCTCCAAGCTCTTGGAGGCCGAGGCGTGGCACCCGGCGCGCTACTGGATCTCGGCGGCCCACAAGCTGAACGTGCAGCCTCCGATCCGCGGCAAGATGGAGATCTTGCGCCAATTGCGCGAGTCCAAGTCGGACGAATGGCGCATCGCGTACGCGCTCGCGCTCGAGACGCTAAGCTTCAAGCAGATGGTCGACGTGAACGTCGAGAGCGTCGCGGACGCCGTGGACATTTGCATGAACGCGAGCCGCTCGGACCTCGCCACGAAGCTCTTTGACCGCATGGCCAACCACAACTCGCACAAGGAGCACCCGAAGAGCACGCGCGAGCCCGTCACGATCCCGCTGCGCATGTACAAGCAGACCGTGCTGGCGCTCATGCGCGACCACACGACAGACCCCGAGGCGTACGAGCGCAACATCCGCAAGGCCGAGCGCGTGTGCGCGCAGATGCTGCAGCTCTACAGCAAGGAGCTCGACGGCGAGGCGCTCTCGATGGCCATCTCGATCAAGGCGACAGTCGGCGACGACGACGACGTCATGGCGCTTTTCGAGACTACGCAGCGACTCGGGCTTGAGCCCAACACGTATGCGCAGAACGCGGCTGTGATCGCGTTCTCTCGCGCGCGCAACGTGGACAAGGTGCTCGAGATCCGTGATCAGTTGTACGCCAAGTGCGTGCAGGACGCGGCGTTTGAACCGGACAAGAACGTCATCAAGTCGATTTTGTTCTCGCTCGCGATCTCCAAGCACGACGACGCGCTCATGGAAGCGACTACGAAATTCCCCAACTGCTCGATGGAGCAGGCCGTGGGCGCGCTGCTGCAGGCGAACCGCGTGGAAAACGCCGTCGAGCTCTTTGACGAGAGCGTGTCGCCGGTCATGTTTGGCTCGCTCCTGAAGCGCATCTGTGACGTCAAGCCTGGCCACCGCGAGCACGATCCGCTGACGGCGGCCGCGCTCGTGCTCAAGTTTGTGCGCTTCCACGGCTTGGACAAGATCGAGCCGGTGAGCCGCGTCATCAAGGTGTGCAAGGCGCTGGTGTCGTACGGCCACCTGGCCGAGGCCGGCCACATCCTAGGCCTGTACGCCGACCCGAACGGCGACGTGCTGCTCAAGGACATGAAGCCGTTCTTCCAGCAGGAGGTCATGGAGATGCTGCTGTACATCTACGGCGAGCAGGGCCAGTTCGAGAACCTCGGCCAGCTGTTTGAGCGCAAGATCCTCGCGTTCCCACTAAACGTGCGCCACTACGAGCTCGCGATGGAGTACGCGTCCAAGCCGCGCAGTGGCGTCACCAAGGCCGTGAGCGCCGAGCAGGAAAAGGCCGGTGCCGTGCAGTGCCTGAAGCTCTTCGAGTCGCTCCACCAGCAGTTTGTCAAGCCGAACGGCGCCGTGTACCTGTTCGCGCTCAAGAGCTGCCTCAAGCTCCAGCTCTTGGAGTCCACGGGGAAGCTCGTGCTGGACGATGCGCTGGCGCAGGGTTTCCAGCGCTTGATCACGACCGAGTTGGTGTCGATGGCCGCCAAGGCGCACTCGGAGCGCAAGAACGCGTCGCCAGCGCCAGTGCGCAAGGGCCGCGGCGCTCACGCGCCCGAGTACAAGGTGAACGTGGACGAACTGGCGCAGATCGCGCTGTTTGCGCACCGCAACGGCCTCGAGGTGACCCCCAAGCTCGCCAAGAAGATGCTGGCGCTCAAGGCGCACCTGCCCGTCAAGGCCGCCAAGGAGCTCGAGTTCATTCTGCACTTGCATGATGGCGAAGAGAGCGAGGAAGACGTTGACGCCGCTGCTGCCCGCCCGCGACGGACGGCGGTGGCCGGCTCGCGTTGGGGCGACTTGTACCTGGAACCGGTCCAGCAAGAAGACTAGATTTGTGCGCCGCTTTCTTCTCTCGGCCACTAAGTAACTAACTATATAATGTATGTAGAAGTATCGCCAGTCTTTCTTTCTCATTTGTTTGTTTTTCATAGAGTTGGGAGCTGAGCTAGTAGCCTCGCGCCCAGTCGACCGTATACTGCATAGGCTTGTTCGCGAGGTACAAGTTCAAGTTAGAGATGAACACGTCGGCCACGTCTTCCGGAAAGCTCGTGGCCGACACGTGCGGCGTCATGTGCACGTTCGGATGCGCCCACAGCGCGCTCTCCGTCGGCAGCGGCTCGACCTCAAACACGTCGAGCACGGCCTTGGAGAGCACGCCGTCGTCCAGCATCTCGACGAGCGTGCGCTCGGCGATGACGCTGCCGCGGCCGACGTTGATGAACACGGGCTGCTTGGCGCGGCACACTTGGAGGTTGCTCGCATTGAGGAAGTGGGTCGTGGCGCTCGTGCTCGGCAGCACGCTCACGACAAAGTCGGCTGCGCCCAGCACGTCCTGGAGATCGGTCGTGACGCGATCAGCGGCACCGTGGCCGCTCTCGTCGCCAGAGCCCAGCGTCCGCTTGAAGCCGACGACCTGGAAGCCCGAGAGCTTGAGCAGCCTTCCGATGCCCTGACCGATATCCCCAAACCCGAGGATCCCCACTGTGAGCGACCGAAACGGACGGTAGTCGAGCTCCTGCTGCGCATACACGCGCTGCTCCTGGAACTTTTTCGCGTCGAGAAGTTTGCGCTCAAGCGCGATAATCCAGCTACGTGCAACCAAAGATGAAGTCAGTAGTGCAAAGCCACAGTGCCAACAAAGGAAGATTAGCGTACCCCAGTACGTATTGCGCCATGGCGGTCGGCATGATCCCTCCAGCACGCGTGACGGTAAACGCAGGCTCGTTGTTCTTCTCCGCTTGCACGTTGCTGAGCGTCGCCGGCGCTGCCGAAGTGAGCAGCTTGTGGTATGCCTCCACACCCGCGTACGTGGACTGCACCCAGCGCACCTGCGAGAGCAGCTCGTGGTGCTGAGGCGGCAGCGTCGCGCGCGGCGTGAGAACCAGCGGCGCAAACGTCTGCGCGTCTGCGAGCACGATGTGCGCCTCCTGGAGCGCCTGCTCCTGCTTCGCATCGAGGCTCCAGTGCACGGGGAGCGAGCTGCTGCTGCCTGGCTGCGGCTCGGGGATCGCGACGTCCACGATCTCCAGCTGGCTCGCGCGGAAGAGCTCTGCCGCGGGCGACGAGGACGCAAGCAGCCGCGCGCGCACGGCGTCGCCCATGCCCTGGATGTACGAGACCACGGGGATCCGCAGGCGCGCCGAGGACGCCATGAGGTCGGTCGAAATGAGTGAGGAGCTCTTTGGCAAATAGTGGGTGGCGTTTTCTGTCGCTGAGTGTCAGTTTGCAGCATATAACCGACATAACGTGCTGTGCATCACATCCAGTAAAGTGACACCGGACTACTATTAATACCGCACAGATCAGTGGTCGAAACGGTTTCGGACTTCTATTTGTTCAGTAGCCGCTGGCCCAGTCCATGACGTAGTTCATGGGCTTGTCCGCGAGGAACGCGTTGAGGTTGTCGAAGAACACGTCCGCGACGTCGTCGACAAAGCACTTGGCCGAGATGTGCGGCGTTAGGTGCACCCGTGGGTGGGTCCACAGTGCGCTGTCCTGTGGCAATGGCTCTTTTTCAAACACGTCGAGCACGACCTTGGAGAAATAGCCGTGGTCGAGCGCGCGCAGCAGCGTCTGCTCCGAGATCACGTCACCGCGGCCGACGTTGATGAGCACGGGCTTCTTGTCAGCACATACAGCAAGTTTCTCTTCGGTCAGCAGGTACTTTGTCGCCGGCGTGCTCGGGAGAATGCTCACAATGAAGTCCGAGGTTCGCAGTACGTCTTCGAGGTCGTTCGAAATTCGATTGGCACAACTTTGCATAAGCGCGTCCAAATCCTCTTCGGCAGGTCGCCGCTTGAAACCCGTGACTTGAAAGCCTGCTGCTTTCAGCAATTGGCCGATGGCTTGACCGATTGCGCCAAAGCCCAGGATGCCAACGGTGAGCGATCGATACGGCCGATAGCTCAGTTCTGCCTTGGCGTACACACGTTCTTCTTGGTACTTCTTGGCTTCGATGAACTCTCGCTCGATAGCGATTATCCACCTGATAGACGGGCGCAGACAGTGCGCTGTAAGTGAGTGCATGTGAGAAGCTCAAGAAAGAACAGCACATCAGCTCACCCGAAGACGAACTGAGCCATGCCCTTGATCCCCCCAGCACGCGTGACAATGAAACCAGGTACTTGTTTCTCTGCTTTGCCAGCGACAAGCTTTTGGTACGCATCTACACCGGCGTAAGTCGACTGAATCCACTGCACCTTCGTCAGCAAGTGCTGTTTCTCACGCGACAGCTTCTCTTCCCGGTTTAGGAGCAGCGGGGCACAGTAATGCGCGTCTGCGAGCACGATGCATGCGTCTTCAAGTACTGTTTCTTGCTCTGGCGTCAACTCCCACTGCGTGTTTGGAGTCTGTCCATCGAGCTCCTGGTTCTGATCTGAATCTTTCGGCGCCGACGCGAAAACCGGAACGGGGATCTCCATGAACTGCAGTTTGCCCGCGCGCAGGAGCTCCGAAGCACGCGATTGCGTAGCTAGGAAGCGACCCTGCACGGCGTCGGCGAGTCCGGCCTTGAAGGAGATCACGGGCACGCGGAGACACGCGCCGCCATCAAGCACGAGCGCCATTCTCTATCTCTCTCC
>JAADVP010000114.1:0-36188 GCA_023335675.1 Globisporangium solare | reverse complement strand
GCAAACAGTCTTTTTGTCGCAGGCGGAAAAGGCGACGGAGCGCTTTGGTCCGCCCATTGGTCAGCCAGTACCCCAAGGCAAAGACGAGAGAGGGCGCGTGGTGCAGTGTGCGTCATGGGGAGAGTTGGTCCTTTCCATTGTGGCAGAAACAAGTGGAGAGATACTGTTCTTCTGGCCGCCACTTTCCTTTCCTACCTATGTATGTGTTGGTATCGGACACTTTCTGAAGTTTTTTTTTTCAAGGATACTTCACAAAATAAAAGCTCTGTTTGGTTCACTTCAGCCAGCCATCCGCTTTTACTTAGTAATTTACGTTCGTCCCAAAAAGCGTCTTTATTGTGTGAAATACTGGTATCAAACAATGCCTAATCTATAGCAGTGCCCTTTCTGCAAACTCAGCGCTTTTATTTTGTGACCATGACCTGATCCTTAAAGCAGTACGCTGTGAATGGCATTGCGGGTTTTCTATCAGAGCCGAATCATACACAAACAGCACCGAAATGGGCGGCAAGAAGGAAAAGAAAGCGGCGGTGGCGACGGCCGCCAAGTCCAAGAAGGCCGCCGGCGGCAAGAAGTACTCGGACGCGACGCGCACGGCGCCGACGTCGTCCACCAAGGCCACGGCGACCGCGCTCTCGCCGCTGCTGCAGTTCGAGCCGACGCGCAACGTGTTCAAAGTGACGTACCTCCACGAAGACCTGATCTACAAAGTGCCGCAGTTCTTCACCAAGGCGGAGTGCAGGCAGGTGATGCAGTTCGCGAACCAGGAGGGCTTTGCGCGGGTCACGCAGCGCGCAACGCGCGAGTACGCGTTCCGCGACAACGACCGCATCCTGCTGCGGCTGGAGACGTTCGCCGACTTGCTCTGGCAGCGCATGCAGCGCCATGTGTCAGCAAAGTACGAGGGCATGTATGCCGTGGGGCTGAACCCAGCGATCCGCTTCTACCGCTACGGGAAGGGCCAGCGCTTTGGCTGCCACGTGGACCAGAGCGACGTGGACCCGATCACAGGCCACCACAGCCGCTTCACCGTGCTCGTGTACCTGAACGACTCGAACGACTCGGAGCTCAGTGGCGGCAACACCATTTTCTACGCGAACGAAGCCGGCGCCAAGAAAGGGGAGGTCGTGCTGAGCGTAGCGCCCGAGACCGGAGCTGCGCTTGTCCACGGCCACGGCGACAAATGCCTGCTCCACGAAGGCGCGCTCGTGACCAGCGGCGAGAAGTATCTGCTGCGCACCGACGTCATGTACTCGCGGACGCCGCCGCG
Organism: Globisporangium solare; assembly: GCA_023335675.1. Lineage (NCBI taxonomy): Eukaryota > Oomycota > Peronosporomycetes > Pythiales > Pythiaceae > Globisporangium > Globisporangium solare. The sequence goes on along the minus strand of JAADVP010000114.1, from coordinate 34,918 downwards.
AGACACCGCCTAACACGAGACTCTCAATGCACAAGCCTTCTTTTTTTCCTCCTGTGTGCTATTTGCTTTTTCGTGCCTCTACGATGCATCTATTCACCATCGTCGGCGAGAAAATAGCTTGATGTATAGGTACGTGGCGACGAACACGAGCACGACGACGGCGACAAGATAGAGCGACGTCCAGAAGCCGATCGCCGACGCCAGTTGCTTCTTGAGCACCGCGTTCTCGCGGTCCAGCAGCGTCGTGTTGGACTCGGCGCTCTGGCCGACGGCGTCCAAGATCTTGACGTCGTCCACGAGCGACTGGTTGATCGTCTGCGTGCGCTGCTTGAGCTCCTTGGCGAGGCTCATCATGTCCGACTGGATTGCCTCCTGCTCCTCGCGCGCTACCATCTCGGACGCGCTCGCTTGCGCCATGCGAGCGCGCGTGCTTTGGTCGACGAGCCTAGAAGTAGCGGCGCACAAAGCAACAATGAGCCTTTCCGACATCGCCAGCATTAAGACGAGCAACATGGCCAACAAAAACAAAAGAAAGAAGTACCCGAGTCTTCGCCGCAGTTCGTGGGTCGAGAGCTTTTCCTTCTTCGGAGGCACGGGAGCCATCATCGTGCTGAAGTCGTCGGCCGACAGATCCATGTGTGCGGGTGTTGAGGCCACTTCGACCACGGGCTCAGCGCCGGAAGAGAGCTCCTGCTCGTCCTGCGTGGACGCGAGCGACGCTCTCGTGTCCACAGGAGGCACGTGCTGCTGCTGTTGCTTCAGCTGCAGGATTTCTATTGCGCGCGGGAGGCGAACCGGAGGCGACGCTGCTTCATCTATTGGTTCAGTGGGTTCAGTCAGAAGCTCGCGGATTTCCTCGACCACAGACGCTATCGCGTACTGGTTCGCGGCGTCCTCGCCTTCCGCCTGCAGCAAATGCATGCAAGCACGTCATGCATACGCTAGACTTTGTCGCCTCGCAGGTACAGCAGCACTCACTTGATTACTGTCTAGTAGCTGCTGAAGGGCGCGCGCCATGTCTTCATACTGCCATACACACGCAGCAAGCACATGCGTTGGTTCCTTATTCTATTCCTCGAAAGCTCACGAGCTACAGCTTGCGTGGACGCGGTGCGCACTTGTCGGAGCACGCGCGCATTGTCGCAGGGAGCGCCGCCAGCGTCTCTAAACCGGCGCCACGCGTGCACAAAGCGCTGGCAGTCGATCGCCGCTTCCATCTTCAGCTGCAGCAGACACAAAGCACGACACGAAAACAACAAAGAACGGGTCGGGTTTCCACGACATAAAATAGCAGACACACACAAGTGTACCTTCGGTTCACCTTTCGAGTCACGCATACACTCTCGGCTAAGTATCCGTTCTTTGGGTCTGTGGCAGTAACCAGCTGATCTTCTGCTTCGTTTCCGAGAGCCACACACACACACACACACACAGAGACAGGCAGCACAAAGACGGCAGGCACTTCATTGCTGGAAATCCGCCGGGCCCTCGAAGCCACTCCCCCCACGACGATGTTCTCGCTGCGCGCCAAGAGCGCGAGTCTGCGCGCGATGGCGCAGCGCCCGACGCGCGCGCTCGTGGGCCGCGCCGCCATGAGCACGACCAAGCTGAGCCTCGAGGAGCTCTCGGAGCGCGAGTCGCTGCGCGGCAAGCGCGTGCTCGTGCGCGCAGACCTCAACGTGCCGTTCAAGAAGAACCACACGCCGCAGACGATCATGGACGACACGCGCATCCGCGCGGTGCTGCCGACGCTCCAGCTGCTGCAGTACGTTGGTGCCAAGACGATCTTGTGCTCGCACTTGGGTCGTCCCGAGGGCCAGGTGAACAACAACATGCGCTTGACGCCCGTCGCGGAGCGTCTTGGAGAGCTCCTCGGCCGCCCGATCAAGAAGCTGGACGACTGCATTGGCGACGGCGTCACGAAGGAGATCGAAGCGCTCGCTGACGGCGAAGTCGTGCTGTTGGAGAACGTGCGCTTCTACAAGCAGGAGACGAAGAACGACCCGGAGTTCGCCAAGAAGCTCGCGCACAACGCCGACGTGTACGTGAACGACGCGTTCGGGACTGCGCACCGCGCGCACGCGTCCACGGCCGGCGTGACCAAGTACATCAAGACCAACGTCGCGGGTTTCTTGATGGAAAAGGAGCTCAAGTACCTCGCGGGTGCCGTGGACGCTCCAGTGCGTCCACTGGGCGCCGTCATCGGTGGTGCCAAGGTGTCCACGAAGATCCCAGTGCTCAAGTCGCTGCTGGAGAAGTGCGATAAGATCCTCTTGGGCGGCGGTATGATCTTCACCTTCTACAAGGCCCAGGTACGCGTCCTGCATTCGTCGCGTAAAACAGTCTATTTGTTTCCCATTGATGCGCTAATTCTTTTTTTCTTTCTTTCGTTCTTTCACTATAGGGCATCGACGTGGGCAAGTCGATCATTGAGGAGGACAAGGTGGAGCTCGCGAAGGAGATCCTGGACGAAGCCGCCAAGCGCGGCGTGCAGCTCATTCTGCCGACGGACGTCGTGGTCGCCGACCACTTTGACGCCGACGCGAACGCGAAGACCGTGGACCCGCACACGATCCCGTCGGACTGGATGGGCCTCGACATTGGTCCGGAGACCCGCTGGCAGTTCGAGAAGGAGCTCCGCGAGTGCCGTACGGTCGTGTGGAACGGCCCCATGGGCGTGTTCGAGTTCCCAAAGTTCGCCGAGGGCACGTTCGCGGTCGCCAAGTCGCTCGCAGAGTGCACGAAGAGCGGCTCGACGACGATCGTCGGCGGCGGCGACTCGGTCGCGGCCGTAGAGCAAGCTGGTCTCGCGGCGCAAATGAGCCACATCTCGACGGGCGGCGGCGCGAGCTTGGAGCTGCTGGAGGGCAAGGTGCTCCCGGGTGTCGCCGCGCTCACGGACGCATAAGAACGCACCGGATGTGCGCGCTTTGAAATAAGAATAAGAAAAAAAAAACACGACGCTGCGACCGACGTTGCTGATAAACAAAAAAGAAAAAGAAAAGAAACCAATTAATGCGGGTGCATTAGGATTTTGTGAAGCCTTGGAATGGATTCATTTATATGGGGACAACGGCTCTGACGTGCACATTGTGCATTCTTGCTACAAACGCAGCAGCTCACGCACAAAGCACACGTGAAGAGCTCTATACGCAATCGTTAGGATGCATGCGGCTGGCGTCGCATGCAGCCATTGGGGAATGCGCGATGATGCACTCGGTAGAGGCAGCTATTCCATATTCGCATCCCACATGGCGCAAAAAAGTAAAAGCGCGCGCATGATGCTGCAGGAAGAAAAGCGTGTGCATGGGATGAAGCAATGTGTGGTCGTCGCCTTCAGCTGAGCGAACGCCCGCACCCACGCCGCCACTGCGTGGCCGTGCGCCCCACGCAGGTGAACTCAGATCTCGCCGTCGCCCATCTGGGCGCGCTGTCTTCGTGGGTGGGTGACGTGACGCTGGCGGCCTCCCATGCAACCGAACGACCGGCAAGGCAAAGCAGACGTGTCTTTCTTTTGTTGGGTTGCGAAGCGGTACCCTGTGGATAGCGATTCCTGCTTAATGGAATCAACTAGTGAATGTTCGTGCTGCATAATCGACCAGTGAGGCCAGAGGGTACTATAGAAAATGGTAGTATGGTGGGATAAGTTTAGACAGGGGGAAGGAACGGTCTGAGCTGATGGCATCATTGGAGCACTGTGGAACGTTCAGCTCCTGCTGGCTCGATGGCGTACTCCTTTCCTGACCCCTTATTGAGGGCAAAAGCGGGCCACATCGCCCTTTATAAGGATTGCCGACCCGCTCTTTTTTCCGCATCGCGACCATTACTTCGGTTACTTGTCTCCATATTCGCTCAGGCGGCGTCTATTACATAGTGTGTCTGCGATTCGCTGCGATTTGCCGGCGCGTTCCCCCCTCTCACTTGTGTCTGCGTCTTCCCCAGGCGCGCGAGAAGAAGCAGTTCGCGTGGGCTGGTGGACGGTAGAGCGTGTGAGTACAACAGCAGCAGCGGTGCACGCAGAAACGGCGTGTTCCTCCCCCTCTATCTGTTGCAGCAGGACGCGCAGCGATGACGGCGAGCAAGGAAGAGAGCTCGGCGCTCGGCGTCTCGGTGGGCTCGCGCTGCTACATCCCCGACAAGCAGCGCATGTGGCTCCCAGTCGTGGTCGAGGACGTGAACGAGCAGAAGCGCAAGGTGACCGTCAAGCTCGAGGCGTTCGACGGCGAGAGCGACAATGAGCAGCGGCGAGTGGTCGACATTGACGACAAGACCGTGCTGCCGCTGCAGAACACGACGCTCATGGGCGCGGCCGGGTGCGACGACATGATCGAGCTCAACCATCTCCACGAGGCCGCGATCCTGTACAACCTCAAGAAGCGCTTCCACGCGCGCCTGCCGTACACGTACACAGGGGACATCTGTCTGGCCGTGAACCCGTACCAGTGGATCGAGGAGCTGTACTCGAAGGAGCTGCACACCAAGTACCTGCGCGCGCGCAACCGCAAGCACCTGCCGCCGCACGTGTACGCAATCGCCGTGTCGTCGTACCAGCACATGAAGCAGAACGGCGTGAACCAGAGTATCCTCGTGAGCGGCGAGTCCGGCGCCGGGAAAACCGAGACGACCAAGATCGTGATGGACAACCTCGCGAGCATCGCGTCCGGGTCGCACCAGGAGACAATCACCAAGATCATCGAGGTGAACCCGCTGCTCGAGTCGTTCGGCAACGCCAAGACCAAGCGCAACGACAACAGCAGCCGCTTTGGCAAGTTTACGCAGCTGCAGTTCGACCGCCACAGCGTGCTCTGCGGCGCCAAGTGCGAGACGTACCTGCTCGAGAAGACGCGCGTGATCACGCAGGAACCCGGCGAGCGCAACTACCACATCTTTTACGAGCTGCTCCACGGCACGACGCAGCAGGAGAAGGAGCTGTTTGGGCTCGAGGCGCGTAACGCGACGTTCGCGTACATCCAGGAAGACGCGAGCCTCGTCGAGAAGGACAAGAAAAACTTTGCCAAGACGAAAAAGGCGCTGACACTGCTCGGGCTGTCGGCCAAGCAGCAGGAGACGCTCTTCCAGATCATCGCAGGCATCCTGCACCTCGGTGAAGCCGAGTTCGAGGTGCACCCACATAACGAAGACGCGAGCAAGCTCCGAATGGACTCGGTCGCGTACAGCAATCTGCTCTTGGGCCTGCCTGCGGACGCGATGGACAAGGCGCTATGCAACCGCACCATGAAGGCCGGCGGCGAAGTGTACGCGGTGCCGCTGAGCGTGGACCACGCCAGGTCGTGCCGCGACGCATTGGCCAAGGCGATCTACGCCAACATCTTCGACTGGATGGCCAAGTGCATCAACGACAGCCTGAGCGCCGACGACGCCATGGTGAACGCGATCGGCGTGCTCGACATCTTTGGCTTCGAGAGCTTTGTGCACAACTCGTACGAGCAGCTGTGCATCAACTACGCGAACGAAAAGCTGCAGCAAAAGTTCACGCAGGACGTGTTCAAGTCGGTAGCCGAGGAGTACGAGCGCGAGAACATCACGTGGGACCACATCGAGTACGCCGACAACCAGGAGGTGTTGTCGCTCATCGAGGGCAAGATGGGTATCATCTCGCTGCTGAACGAAGAGATCGTGCGCCCCAAGGGCAACGAGGAAGGGTTTGTCGGCAAACTCGCGACGCAGTACCGCACGAGCAAGAAGATCATCGAGTTTGCGCGCATCTCCAAGACGCAGTTCACAATCCACCACTACGCAGACAGCGTCAAGTACGAAGCCATGGGCTTCCTCGAGAAGCACAAGGATGCGCTGCTCCCGGATCTCTCGGAGCTCATGCGGTCGAGTACCGAGCCGTTCTTGCAGTCGCTTTTCGAGAAAAAAGAGGCGTCTCCAGCTGAGCCTCCTGCAGGCACTCGGCCAGGGCCGCGGAAGCGCTCTGCTGGCGGGGACAACTCGTCTACGACCGTGGGCACGCAGTTCAAGCTGTCGCTGAACAAGCTCATGGAGACCATCAACCTGACGAACACCAACTACATTCGCTGCATCAAGCCCAACAGCGTCAAGAGCACGACTGTGATCGACGAGCAAATGGTCGTGAACCAACTGCGGTGCGCTGGCGTGATCGAAGCAATCTGCATCGCGCGAGCAGGGTACCCGAACCGCCTGCTGCACAGCGCGTTTGCCACCGAGTTCGACATCTTCTTGACCGACGAGCAAATCAAGCAGAGCGAGCCCGCCGCGAACTGCCGCGCCCTCGTCAAGCAGTTCGACTTGAAGACCCCGGAGGAGTATCAAATGGGCACCACCAAGATTTACCTCCAGAAGGGCGTCCTCGAGCGCTTGGACCATGCGAAGGCGGCCAAGCTGTTTGCGTACGTGGCGCTCATCCAGAGCACCTGGCGTGGGCTGCAGGCGCGCCGCATGTACGCCACAATGCGCGCGGGGCTCGTGATCATCCAGCGACGCGTCAAAGTGTTTGTTGCGGTCACTGTCCTGCAACGCAAGAGAGCAGCCATTGCCACGATCCAGCGCGTGTGGCGTGGCCATGTCGGCCGCAAAGTGTTCTTTGCCGCGCTCTGCGAGCACCGAGCACTTCAGATTCAATGCGCTTGGCGAGGCCACGCTGCTCGCAAGTTGTTCGTCAGTATGCTCCGTATGGACCGAGCGATCCGCATCCAGTGCTGGGTCCGACAATTTCTCGCCCGCAGGGAATTGCACCAACGCATGGGCGAGTTCCAGAAGGAGCAAGCGCGGCTTCGCGAGATCGAACGCCGTCGTGTGGCCGAAGAGCAGCGACTGCACCGCATTCTGTGCGAGCAGAAGGTGCTCGTCATCCAGAAACTCGTGCGCGGGTACCTGGCGCGCTGCGCGTTTTTCAACCTAGTGCGCCACGCCGAGGCCGAGCAGAGACGGCTCGAGCGTGAGGAGGAGGAACAACGAATCAGAGCCGAAGAAGAAGAAAAGGAGCGCCAACGCATTGCCGAGGAGCAGGAGCGCGAACGACTGCGCATCCTCGCAGAGGAGGAAGAGAAGGAGCGTGAGCGACTGCGTATCGCGGCCGAGAAGGAGGAGCGCGCTCGCCAACGACGGATCGCAGAGGAGCAGGTCGCCGAGCGTCAGCGTCAGCTCGCGAAGAAGCGCGAGGAAGAAGAGCGCCAGCGCTGGATCGCCGAGGAGCAAGAGCAGGAACGCCAGCGCCAGCTTGCGCTGCAGCGTGAAGAAGAAGAGCGTCTCCTGGAGCTGGAAAAGCAAGAGCAGGCTGCCGTCGCCGTGCAAAAGGTGACTCGCGGTCGCCTGGCGCGTCAGAAGTTCGAGGTCTTGAAGCTCGACGCCATGAAGCAAGAGGAGGAGCTCAATGCCGTACGCGAAGAGAACGCACGCCTGAGAAAGCAGCTGGAGGAGATCTTGGAGGCCAACATCGAGCTGGAGACGCTGGTGGCCGAGTGGCAAAGCGAGCGCGAGGTGCTCGACGCGTCCAACAACCTGAAGGAACTCGACTTGAAGCAGCGCATCAACAGCAAGAAGAAGCTCCTGGAGGAGGCCCGCCTCGAGTACAACTCGCTGAGCGACTCGATGGACAAGACAAGCACCACGCCGCGCTCAACCGACTCGGTGGACACGACGAGCTCCGGGTCCACTGAAATGGAGACGTTGAGCTCCGCGTCGGAGCCAGAGGACGACGACGACGACTGGGACAATCACCACAACATGGGCTCGTCGTACTTTGATGCGGATCGGCCATCGACGGACGTGTCCCACCTGCTGGAGAAGCGCTCGACGTTCTCGAAGCCGCGCCTGAGCCATGCCATGCAGCAGCGCAAGGAGAAGACCGGGCGCTTGTTCATGGCAGGCGCAAAGCAGCTCGGCATGGCCAAGAAGTGGGTCACCACGACGCGCCAGAAGAAGGCCAACTCGACGGCGACGGTCAGCGACGACGAGGACGAGGACGATCTGAGCGTCGAAGTGCAGCGCCACCAGAAGGAGGTCACTTTATAAAACCAACCACTACTAAGATGCGGCATGACAGAGAGAAAGAGCTTCGATCTGCATCCAGGGGATGTCGTCTGTGCTGAGCCAAAGCAAGAGAAATGAGTTAATGAATGGACTAGGTGTTATCGTTTGCTGTCTTGGTGAACACGTGCTTTGCCTTCTTTCTCATTCGCTGTGGCGGACAGGCACAGACGAAAGAGTCTAATCTTCGTGCACAGGCTCTGAGCTACTACGCAGCTATTCGAGTTTCGTGGACGCGACGTCTCGAAGCTTTCTCGCTAGCGCATGCACAAACGAGTTGCTCTACGATAACAAATCAACACAATAGACACCAAAGTCAGTCAGTCACACGCAAAAAAGAATAGAAAAAAAGGCACGTTGAAGCGCAACCAACATACCTCAATCTCTCGGATGATCGCGAGCACCTTGGCGAGCGTGTGCTGCACAACGGAGCTCTTGGCCGTCTCGGCGTTTGAGAGAAAGTGCACAAAGTGGAGCAGCAGCACGACGACCATGCTCTCGACCACAAAGCCCATGCTGTCGCCGTGGTACTCGACGACGCTCGTGACGTGGCTCATATTGCACTGGTGCTCGGGATGGCGACGACGCATCATCAAGTCATTGCTGCTGCTGCTGTTGTTGCCGCTGGCTGCGAGCGCTTGAAGGAGCTGCTTGCTGGACTCGAACGCGTCGACCGCCGCCTCGAACCGCTCCACAAAGTCGCTCATCGACGGCGCGTGCGCCCACAGCGGATCGGACGACGCGAGAGCGCTGCGTTGATCAAACGACGCCAACGGAGGAAAGTGCGAACTTCCGTTCTGCACTCCATTCTTGTGCGGCACCGCGAGGAGCGGTGTCTTTCCTGCGAGCATGCCCCCAGCGTTCGTCTCGTCGACCGATTTCATCATGCGGTTGGCGCAGAAGGCGACGGTGTTGCACACGATCATGCGCGACGCGTACAGCTTTTCTTCCTCAAAAAGCGAAAGCTGCAGAAGCGCACCAGTGGTATTCGCGCCGCCACAGCGGTCGGCAAGCGTCTGCGCGCACTCGGTGCACGCAAAGCGCCGAATCGCGTCATCGCGCTGCTCCATGGCATTGCGCGGAACGGTCTGTGACCACCACACACCTCGAGGGTCCTTGTCCGACATCGCATTCTCGGTGTCCTCAGCCGTGGGCGGCACCACTTCGGTCATGAAAAACATAAACACCTGCACGACGGCGTGCGCGATCTTCTCCCACTTCACAGCCGTCAGCGTGGTCTCACACAAGTCCACAAACTGCGTCACGTATCGGAAGATAAATGTCACGTACGACAGCTCGCGCAGCAGATTCAGACTCGAAGGCACGGGGCCAAAACGGTTGTCGATCTTCAGCACAGCTGTAAACGGCTTGCGATTCTTGTTCACGAGATGCAGCACCTGAGCGACAACGGTGCGGTTCTGCGGCAACGACGTGCACAACGCGCTCACAAGACGCACAATCGGCAGCCACTTGCGGTAGTACGCGGCTTCAGCGCGCTGGAACGCGATGCTCGTTGTCCGCGAGACCGAAGACGACGACGACTCGTTCGGTCGGAGGAACTTTGGACGGTGCGTTGGAAGGTTTCGTGCCTCGCTGAGGACACGCACGAGACCACCTTCGACAAGCGCCACGGCGCCATCTTTGCTGTCGGCGACCTTGGCAAAGAGCGACAAAAAGCACTCGTACATGGTGCCGACCGTAGCTGCATCGATGCCCGCTGGTAATGCGCGAGTCGTCTTCGTCACGTCTTCGAACGAGGCGCCGCGGTCTAATGACGCATCAATGTCGCACAACGTGCGGAAGATGCCGATGAAATGCAATAAATACCCTCGCTCTCGGAAGATCGTGATGAGCGTCGACGACGACGACGATGCACTTCCATCTTCAAACGACACGATCGCTTCGAGCGCCGAGATTGCCAGCGCCATACTCAGCGGATCATCGCCATCACTCGCGTCTCGGCAGATCAGGTCCACGACTTGACTCGTAAGGAACGACAAACGCTGACATCCGATTCCTGCCGTCATGCGCCCAAGCGGAGCTGCCTTCAATTCACTGGATGGAGGCGGCAGCGCATGCAGTACATTCACAACACACGAGTACAAAAGCGTCCGTGAGTTCCGCGCCGCCGACGGGTTGCCCGTGGCGCGTCCGCTGCTGCAAATCGCACGGAACACCAGCTCCAAAAACGCCAGGTTCTGTCGATAGCGGCTTTCGTGCACGCCCCCGTTTGCTGAGTCACCAGGCTGGCGAAGTTGGGAAAACAGCAGCAGCGCAATGCGGGCCACAATCTCGAACAGCTGGGCCGACGCGCTCGCTGAGTCTGTGAGTTTGCTCAGCACGGCCGACACGATCCCGCCCATCAGCTCCAGTCGAACTTCCAGTGAGGCGACGGCGTCGAGGCCCTGCCACATTGCTGGTGTTTCTGCATCCTGGACGTTTGGCAACGTGAGATAGTCGAGAACCACGATCTCAATCAGCTCGCGAAGCGAGTTCAGTGCATGGCTCTCGGCTGCGACGCGTTCCGAATAGATGTTCCATTGAACGGCCCACTGGATAAACTGGTCGATAGCCGACGATCCCGATGGCATCAAGTTGCCATTGTGGCTTGAGCGGAATCGCTTAAACGAGTTGGACGTGAAATAGTCGATGGAGCCCACCGCATTGAGATCCAACGACTGTAGCGCTTGGCAGAAGCGCTCGATGTCAATCTTGAGCCACTTGTAGTAACCATCGTCGACAGAAAGCGTGACTTGTTCAGCCAACGACACGACCTGTTGGTGGTTCGGGACATCAGGTGGCGAAATATGGAACGAAGTCTCGTCCACGAACTGTAGCAGCAGCATCTGGTCTTGCTTCGAGTACCCGTGCTCTTCCGCGGACAGCAGTAGACCCATCAATCGATTCGTTTTCTTCATGTGTGGCAGTTCCTTGTGCAAGCAGACGTGAAGGTACACGGCAAGCGTCTTGAAGAACCAACCGCGCATATTGAGTTCCGCGATAGCGTCGCTCGATGATCGTCGTCGTCGCACACGGTACACATTGCGGAACAACTCGATCTGCGTCGCAAAATAATCGTATGACGCATTCTCGAGGATCCCGACCACGAAAGACGACGAGAAATCTTGCGTCACCAGGTAATAAATCATCTTGTAGCAGCGTTCCGCCAACTCTGGGTACTCGAGTCCGAAGTCGGCGCTCGAGACGAGCGTGATCACTGCGTCCAGCCCAGACTTCACGTATTCGCCCCGACGATCCAGAATGCCAAGCAAGAGATGCGCGACGTTTGGAGATGGCTTGCGGAGATTCTCTAAAAGCAAGTCCAAAATCGCTGCTCGAATGGACGGTGGTGCTGATTCTTGTGGCAGCAGCTCGTATGGAGAGAGGATGCTGCTTTCGCGACGCTTGCGCTTCTTCGCAGACGACATCGTGACAAAGCTCGTGTTCTCAACATCTGGCTCGTCACTTCCAGCCTCACTGTCGTCGTTTTCAGCGTCTCTGTAGTCATCGTAATCATTGAGCAAACGGTTCATGTAACCGAGCACAATGTCAGAACTCGATCTGCTATCGATCAACAGATCGACAAGGTCCACGCCACTCATTCGATTGCTGATCATGCGCAGCACGACAGCCGAGAGGTGAGGAATGTGGGAAGACTTCGTGTACTTAATGTACTGCACGATGTTGACGAAGTCTGCGCGGTATCGAGACAAAATCGTGTGCAACATCTCCACTTGCAGTCGGTGAGACAGCTGACGGTTCAGATCCGCGTTCACGAACGTCGTGTCCTTCTCGAGAACGAGCACAACAATTTCTAGAGCATGCTGCACGCATCGCTCACGAAGAACACCAACGGCCGAGGACTTCGTCAGCTGACTACCACCATGTCGCTTGCTCACAGAGTCACTCGAGTAGATCAGTGAACCATGAGTTGCTTCCGTTTTCTTCTTGACAATTTCCAAACAGTAGAAAAATGCATGCTCCAAGTGGACATCAGTAGACGCGTTCTCCAAACTTTCCACTCCACCATCCGACGACAAAATCAACAGGATCTTCTCGAGAAGCGGGTTTCCTGAGAGCACTCGCGCAAGGATCTGGTGCGCCAGGCTGCCTTCAGCAGCAGAAGAACCCGCGTTGCGCAAGATTTTCTTAAAAATGGCGAGCGCGCCATTCACGAGCGCCCATTTTTCTTCTTCTTGCTCGTACTTCCGCAAGTCAAACTTGAGGAACACACGCTCTAAGAGGTATTCAAAGTAGTATTGGATCGCAGCAACGCGACCATCGCCTTCGAACGAGCTCCATGCGTGAGGGTTCTCAAACAGCTCGTACAAAAGCGTCACGAATCCTCGCGTAGCAGGGTACAGGCGGCTCATCGATTCGTAATGTTCCAACTCGTAGCTGATATCTTGGTTCCCGTACCCAGACGTATCTCCTGTCGTTCGCAGAATCTGGAGAGCGTCGACATGACGCCACACAAACGGGGAGATTTCTGGAACGCGCGCGAAAATCGCCAAGGTCTTCATCAGCGCTCCTTTCAGAGAACTTGGAATGCGGCATTGTAGGAACGCGACAAACGTCGGAATCGGCGACCAATCATGGTTGTGGAAGAAAATCAGCGCCAACTGTGGGTCGCGGATCACAGCTTGGATCACCAACTGAATCATCTCAAGAGCCTCAAGTTCTTTTGGACGAATAAAACGCGGACCTGGCGTGTTGCTGTTGCGCAGAGACGAGTTGTCGATCACGCCACCTGGCATGCCAGGCAAAAAGCCCGACGCAGGTTTTTCGGCGTCGGTGAGCAAGCGCTGGTACTTGGCCATAACCGCGAAAAAGTGCTCCCAGTTCAAAATCGAAGGGTTCTGCTTGACATGGTGGAACGCAAGCTGTGCACAGTCTGGACCGCTCGCCGCAGCCGCGACCAAGCGCATGTACGCTGCAAAGCATGCTGGGTTCTTGAACGCAGCGTCGCGGCACGCAACCAGGAACGCGTTGCAGCTCCCGCTGTTACCGTTGCTGTCATTGTCATTGTCCACCGAGTCGTTGTCGTGTTCGCCATGACTGATATCCTCTGGTCGCCAAAAGGATGTACTGAAGGTCACGTCGCACGTGCACAACGTTGTCGCGAACTCGATGATGTTCTCCAAACAGTCTCCATTCCACGCAGCGACGTCGCCATTACTCTCGGATTGCATCGCCGACAGCACAGCTTGGTCAGCGAGGGTTGGCACGTCGATCATCAAATTCGTCGAGTAGTTGACAAACAACAACTCAAAGCTGCGCTCGTAGATGTGATACAGCAATGGGTCTTGCTTGGCATCGGGAAAGTACTTGAGCAGGATGTTCACCATCGTCGTAAACACTCGCTCTTCGATCGCCTTCTTCACGACGTTTGGGCCTTGCTCGGCTTCGGCAAACATACCTGTACCTGCAGATCGGGAAGAGTTGCTGCTCTCACCCACTGAACCGAGGAAGCCCGCCCAGGCGAGCATCGCCACGCTCTGGAACGAGGCGTGTTCCCACTCTTGCTCGTAGAAAATCTTGTGCAGCTCGCGAACAACAGTCGCGTGCTCGCTTCCGTCCAGCACATTGCCAATGACGGTGTCTCCAGTCTCGCGGTCCATTTTTTCATTTTTCTAGCAACCAGAACCACAGAATAGCATGCAAAATGCCGAATAATCAGAACAACAACTTCCTTTGCAACACAGGGCAAAGACGAATCACTAGCTTTTCCTTCGTACCTGTAGCAACACGTTGAATAGCGCAACTTGCACCGTTGTCATGGCCTGGAGCATGCACGAGACCTGCTTCACGACACCCTCCGGAGACGTGCCAGCCAACGATCCTCGCTCAAACAACTGCGAAAACGAAGACAGGTTCACAATGTGCGGCGACACTTTCGCGACGACAGCGTTCAAGCGTCCACAGAGCGACTTCAGCAGCTCTGCGATTTTCTGCACTTCCTGAGGCGTCACGCGGCAGCTCGACACGATAAACACGATCGCATCGGCGATGAGGCAGTGCCAGTAGCTCGCAGACTGTTCTACGTGCGCGATCTGAAGGAGTTTTGGCAGCTGTTCGTCGTATGTTGCAACGAGTTTTGTCAGCAATCCGTTCGACAGAAGCTTGTTCGTGTCTGCGGAAAGTGCAATGCGCGTTTGCGATGCAAAATACCAAACAAGAAAAGCAAAGAGTTAGTACGGTTGCACCAACTATACGAGAGAAAAAAAAAGCCGCTCGCCGCACGTACATGAAAGCACAAACTGTCGGCGCTTGGCATCCAAGCGGTCGTCAAAGCGTAGACGCAGCAGTTCCTTGATCAAGTTCAGCTTGTATTCGGTCTCTGAGACGAGGAAATGGCGCGCAGCCGCTGGGATCGAGCTCGCGATCGACTCGGCAGGCAGCTGGTCGACGCGCTCAATCCATTCGCGGCGCTGCTGATCGCTCGCCGAATACCAAAACTCAAAGCAGCGCGCCTCGCTCACGTGGAACTCGTCGCTGAGCTTGAAGATCTCTTGCTGGATAACCGCCGAGACATCGATGTTCTTGCCCGCGACCTTGACTTTATTGGTCTGAAGCGCCGCGCGCTCGCTCGCCTGCGGCGCGGGCCACTCGAGCGCCGCGAGCAGCTCCCGCTCGCGGTGCTGCAGCGACATCGTGTAGTGCTGCACGTCGTCGTCATGCATCGTGTGGCTCGCGAACGCGTGCAGCTGCTGGTGCAGCGCGCGGAAAGCGAGCGCCGGCGGCGTCGCGATCTCCAGCGTGTCGTCGCTCATGGCTCGGCGGCTCCGTTGGGTGCTGCTTGGTTTCCTTGGGGGTGGGCGGGGCGAATGGCCGAGGGCGGGGAAGCGCGCGCATTCGGAACTACGAGGGACAAGCACGGTACGCTTGGATCCCACATCAAATGGAGCGCTCCAGATACGGTCTCAAAGAGAATTTCACACAGGATAATGTGGAGCAAGCTCTACAAAAAGTCGGCTGTAAGAGAGTCGACACACTCATCTACGGCGCTCCAGATAGCGGTGTGGACCATACGCTCCACCGTTTTGCTTCTGGAGCGACCCAGACGTTTGACTACGGATGGATTTGTGTGTTGAAGCTCGAGTCGGCAAAGAAAGAGAAAATGGGGATGCGGACCACATCGTGGCGCTCCCAGACGAGCGCAGCGTTCTCGCGGCGGCGTGCGGTGACGCTGTCGTGGTCGGGCATAGCGTGCAGTGCTTTCTGCGTGCTGTCGCTGCTGTGCGCCACTGCGGCTCTTGCGACTGGCGAAGATGCCACGACGTTCGTGATCGACGCGAAAACCAAGCTCCAGGATGTATTCCAGGTGTGTGTGTGTGTGTGTGTGTGTTTTCTGTAGAGTCATCTGTCTACAGGGGAGGTAGCTTTTCCACCTCGAGAATAGCAACTCGGCAGCATGTTATTTGCATACTGATCTTGTTTGTTTTGCTCGTTGCAGTGCTCCAGATTAACCCCGATCGGCTATTACAATGAGTTCTACGTGGCGTGCCAGTTTACGATCCCGTCGGCGCAGAATACGAGCAGCTGGACGCTGCTCGATGTTCGCGACACCATACTCGACGGCACCGCGCTCGCGCCGTTCACAGGTGTGCACGTGGAGCTGCTCTTTGATCTGGATCCGGCGCGCACTGCGATGTCGATCGTGAATGCCACGCTCCAAGCGAGCGCAGTCGTTATATGCGCGTCGCATCTCACGCTCGATTCGGCATCGAGCGTGGACGTCTCTGCTCGAGGCTTAAAGTTTGGCCCGGGCTTCAACTCCCGGTTTAATATGGGGGGAAGCTATGGTGGACTCGGTGGCGCGTCGCTGACGCCGCTCCACCAGAACTGCGAACATATCCGTGCGAACGAGTTTTTCCGGAGCATTGGTGATGTATCAGGCGACCTGTCGGACTTCCAAGGGTACGGCAGTGGAGGCGGCAATGACAAAGCGCGCGGCGGCGGACGAATCCAAGTGAATGTTGCGCACGATGCGATTCTCAACGGATCGGTGCTTGCAAATGGCGGCGCAGCGTGCGCGGACTGTTCTGATAGCGCAGGAGCAGGTGCGTGAATTGTGTGACCACGGTGAATGCTTTCGGATCCTTACACTACGCCATGTATCGGTGGTGTGCAGGTGGGACGATTATTATCAATGCTGGTGAGCGCATATACGGACAAGCGATTTTGCAGGCAAATGGCGGAGAGCCCGCTGTTTTTGACAACAACCAAGGGTTTCTTGGCGAAGGTGGTGGCGGTGGCGGAGGAGGCGGGAGGATCGTTTTCGAGTCCAAGCACGCAGAAGAGCTGAACCCGGCGCATGTAGAAGCATTTGGCGGCGGACTTCCAGGCGAGCATAAGAACGACGTCGTCAAATGGTGCCAGCTTGGCGGCGATGGAACGATTCTCAAGCTTCAGCACTCAGTCCAAGACGAGTATACTGAAAAGCAGTCAAACGCTGATGATCCGCCAGCGACGCTCATCGGTACATTAGTCGTGAAAGGCGGAAGATTGACGCACGAAGGACCGGCGAAGAGAATCCAGATATATGGATGTACCCCGATCTACTACCAGACTTCCAGCTGGCTTCCGTTTCTGCCGGATTCGCTTGCGCACATTTTTGTGAGCGGAGGCGCTACGCTCTGTGCGAGCTACATCGGGCTGAAGGTGAGAGACAAAGCGTGCATATGGCAAGAGCGAAGTTGACACATTTTGTGCTGTTACTGTGTCTGCCTTAGCCGAGCGTTGGTGACGTCAAGGGCTCTTTTGTGGTAAGCTTACATGCTGGTGCATTGCGTTGACGGCAGCCTTTGACACTGACAGCTGTGTGATTGCTGCACGCATATAGCTCGATGCAGGATCGGAGCTAATTGGTCTGGAAGGGAACCGGTCGGTTCATATTGCCGCATCACAGTTCACTGTTCAGGTAAAACTGTGTCTCCCCCTCAACTGCGATTCTCAACAATCCGACTCACGTTTGCGCCCCGTCTGCACCGAACAGGGGTTTGTGGGACCATCAACCCAGACAGATCGCGACCTCTTTATTCTCACGCTTGAGGGCGCTGACGTGTCCATCTCCAATGCTTTGTTGATGGTGAGTCAGCTCGATGTGCAGGCATCAGGGAGCGTCCATGTCGACAAATACTCTGTCATCAAGTTTCGATGGGGTGTTCTCGCACTGGCAGGTGGGCCATCATCATTTGAAGGTTTTCTCGAGCCTTTAGCACCACCACCTGATGTAATCCTTGAAGACACGACGCCGGCTGTTCGAGTCGAAAGCAAAAGCAACGTGGATCTTCGCCCGCAGACAGCACAACTAGGCGCAATGCACGTGTACGTGAAAGCGGGAGAAGCTGCGGTTGTGGACATGCCGTTCGACACGCCATTCTTGAGCTTGTCTGTGGCAGCGAAAAACGCAACCATCCTTCACGCAAACAGTGGATCCGTGCCGAAATGCGAACCAATCAAGTATCAAGCCGATGTTCTGACATGCAAGACACTTGCAAATGCACCGCTCGATCGCTCACCGTACGCAATCAGCGTCTTTGCTTCTGAAGTGGCAGTCCTTGGGAACATGTCGGCGGGTGCGATCTTGTTATGCAGTGATAACACAGTCGTTGTTGAAGGCACAATTTCGACTGCTGCCCTTGGATGCAGCTCTGGCTTCGGACTTGGCAGCAGTACAGTGAGTGGCGGCGCAAGCGGCGGTGCTGGCCATGGTGGACGCGGGGGGAATGTTCAGCCTGGAAATACTGGCGCTGGTGCTTCGTACGACATTTCGGCTGGCTTTTGGGCAACCTCAGCAGGTCCGATGGCGTTGCCTGTAGCAGCAACACTACCGAAGTGGCCGACGTGGCCAGGAAGCGGGGCCACGAGTGGAGACACACCGGATCAGATTGTTGGCGGCAACGGAGGTGGCGTCGTCTACATTGGCTCGACGAAACTCAACCTGCAAAAAGATTCAAAGATTAGCGCCCGTGGTGGAGACGGGTTCAAGCGCGGCGGCGGCGGATCTGGCGGCAGCGTGGTGATGCACATTTCTGAGATTTCAGGAAGCGGCGTCATTGACTTAGAGGGAGGCGAGGCAGTCAATCCATCCGGACATCGCTTACTCCGTGATGACGGCACGAAGCCGTCGGTATGGAATCAAGCAGAGCCACCTCTGATAGTATCTGATGAATCGAGGCTAGGTGGTGGTGGTGGCGGCGGCATCGTCCGGATCGTTTATCATCAGGTGAAGGACTCGCCAAACAACGGCGAGCAGTTTGTGAAGGACGGCGGCAAGCTTTCCGTGCAGGGCGGGAAGAGCATCAGCGGCGAAAATGGCGCGAATGGAGTCATGGTCGCGTCCAATTGCATGGCTGGCCGTGGTGACGTTTTCTGCTTGAAATGCGCTGAAGGAAGTTATAGTCCAGGAAACTATTCACGCTGCATTCCTTGTGAACCAGGTTCATGTTCCAGCCACACGGGGGCTCCCAGTTGCGACAAATGCAAGCCCGGTATGTTCAATGGCGAGTTTGGCAAGAAAGTGTGCGTCCCATGCCCAGTCGGCCATTTTTCAGCAGCAGACGGAACCAAAGTGTGTGCTCCATGCGGTCCTGGCCATTTTGCAGCTGCCACTGGAAGCGCAGCATGCGCACTTTGCCCCATCGGAACAATCTCGACGTCGGCCGGAAGCGTCAACTGCACTGTCTGTGGTATTGGTGAGACGACGCTGAAGCTTGGGTCGACAAAGTGTTCGATATGCCACGACAAACCTGCGCATTCCCAGTTCAACGTCCATGGGAATTGCACGTACGCCTGCGACAAAGGCCGGAATGGCTTGGATTGCTTGACGCCGTTCGAGCGTCTCGTGAAGCCCATTGGTGGACCGCTCGGGTTTGTCATTCTGGTGTTCTCGCTCACCTTTTCCCTTTTTGGTGCGTGGGGGTTTATTTCCTACCGTAGCTCCCAGTACAAGAAGCGACGCTTTGCCGAGTACAAGGCGCAAACGCTTCGCGACCAGCTCTCATTGGCAAAGCTGACGCGCAACTTGACGCCTCGACTCACTGACCAAGATTTGGATGCACACCTCGCGCGTCTCTACTTCGCCGGCGACAACCATCTCGAGAGCTCGTGGATCCTCAATGCGTCGTTCCTTCCGACTGCGATGCGTGATATTGTCTACGAAGGCGCGTACTTGTCATTCACGTCTACATGCAATGATATGCTGCGATGGGATACGCGGAGCTGGGAGGCATGGCTCTATCGCCTGCTGCTTTGCTGCGTCCCACCTCTTGGCACACTTTTCAAACGCCGACGGCAATTGAGACGGGTTGAAAAGCTAGCGAAGTATATCGAAGACCACGGCGCGAGCTTTTTCCGCGAAATGAATTTCCGTGTCCACGGCGCAAAGCTGAAGATCGGGTTCAGGTAATGTGTTGCTCTCCTCACTTGGATGCTTGATCGCACTCATGTGTTTGGTGCTCATGCTGTGCTGATATTTGGTTTCCTCCATAGCCCGGATTTCTCACTCGCGTACATTGATGTGTTGGTTCCGCCCGGTGTTTCTTCGCTGTCGCTGTTGGATATGCGGCACACAGGGAGCTTGACGATCGTTGTGGCTGGCAGCGGCTCGTTTTTCCGACCGTATCATATCGACACGAACGACATTATCGTACGAGCAGTACCGTCCCGTCTAGAGCTGCTCAAACATGATTTCTGGATCAATTTCGTTGCCGACATCAACCAGAGGCTTCGCGTGATCCCTCAGCCGACGTCGCTCGTGCAACCCGTCGAGAGTGCGCATGCAATTAACGACGTGCTTGAGTTTGTATCGGATTTCAACAAGCGCCATGAGAGTGACGGGTTCGTGGTCCAGTTTGGCTCCTTCTCAGTCGAGTCCGCGATCAACGCCGAATCGAACGAGAGCTGCTTTAAGGCGTGGGAGATGACGAATGTGGAGGAAATGCTGCTCAACTATGGCCAAGAACCGTTCAAATTCGCGTTCCAAGTGAAGAAAATGTGGGAAGCAGGAGCAGCGAGTGGGGACGCCAGCCGACATTTCGATGACTTGGACGACATGGAGCCCGCGTCAGCGTTGGAGTACGAAGGAGAGACGCTGAGACCATTGCTACGTGGCCAGAGTGGTCTGAAGAACGATGCAGCATCAGCAGATCCTCGACCTGCCGAGTTCCGTTTTTCCCAGATCCGCATGGAAGCGCTGTTTGCGAATTCAGACTCACTGTCGCCACGCGATGGAACAATCGGAGCGACCCATACGTTGCTCTCCCCAACGTCCAAGAAACGTGGGAACGGCGCGCACTCTTCGTCAGCGAAGAACGCACTCGCTGCGCTGGTGTCTCGCAAGTCGATGCAGCGAGTCCTCGCGTTGCTGCAGCCGCTTTCGCCGCTTTTCCGTCTCCACAACGTGGATCCACCGAAACCGCGCACGCGCACGTGGTATCTGCCGCTGACAATGGTGCTGCTCCTGGTTCTTGACATCGCGCTCGCGTTCTGGATCTTGATGGAGTACTACTGCATCCAAGTCGAGGACCCAACGTCCTTGGACTCGGGGTGCTCTCGGGTACGCAGCAGAACCGCAGTATGCGAGCCTCTTTTGCTGCTATGTTGACACTGTTTGCTCTGTTTTTGGTGTGCGCAGGCTGCGTTCATGTCGGTAGTTTGGATCTTGCCCATGGCCATCGCGGGTGCGCCAGTGCTCGGCTTTGTGTTTCTGTCCAAGAAGAGCGTTTTCTATGGGAAACTGGTACGAAAAGTTGTTTTGTTGTGCTGCTTGTGTCTACCAGATCGAGTCTAAAATGTGTATGTGTGTGTCGTTTGTTGCAACTCGCGATCTAGTTTGCTGTGTGGAACGTCGGCACGGTCGTGAACGTGTTTGTGGCCTTTGTCAGCGGCCTTGTGTACATTTCGTTCATCCACGAAGGCGTCCTCGCGGTGGTTGTCGCACTGCTCGTCGTCAAGTACGCGGAGAAGGAGGTCGCCATGCGGTGCATCGCGCAGTACGCGAACGAGCGTCCGCTGCGCGGATGGAGGGGCCTGTACACCACCAAGGACTGGTACGACTCGGCGTACACGCCCCTCGTGCACCAGGAAAGCTAGTTGGGCAAACACATTCAACAAAACGGTCCGCATGACACATGAAGCGTCGCAGAGCGACGGACGTGGGCGCACCCGTTGAAGAACACGGTTGTGCGTTCGCGGCAGAGCCAACTGGCTCGGTGACTCGCACGCACGCACGCTGCAACACAAGCAGGCAGCCTCTATTATACTGCGTCGCGCGAATGATCCGTCGACCGATTCGAGTCAGGTTCAACCCTTTGCATCTTTCCAACACGTCGTCCAAACGCGCAGCAGTGAGCGGCTCTTCACTAAGTCGACATTAGTCGATTTAAGTGGCTGGCGATGACATCATATGGTACTTCTATCAAAGAAAGGAACAATTGCGGCGGCACGAAGACAAGAACGTTCCTGTTTGCGAGAGATCATGTCGCGCACTCTGGCGTATTGCGCAGCGTTAGGATATCGAGACTGGGCTGCGGAAATGCGCCAATTTATTATTTTTTCCATATCCTTTCGATTCTTTTCTTTTTTCACTCTCCAGCACGCGCATATCATTTTTGCAGACATCCATCAAGCACATCCAGCAAAATCCCCCTTCTACTCACACAAACTGGCGTCGGCTGTGGCGCAAGCAGCGGCTGTTGACGCTTTTATTTTTATTTTTAACACATTTCTGGAACGCTTCCAAAGGGACCCTTTCGTGCAAGAGGGGGCAACTGGACTGTGTAATGCCGAGAGAAATACTCCAGATTCACACTTGCACTACAAAACTCACCAAAAGAGCAGCACTTGAGAACTCACAGAGAACATTTTTCGGCAATTCCCAGATGGGAGGAACAAAGCACCAGATTCGCCACACGAGATTCAATTGCATGGGCACAAAACCACCCAGCTCAAACTGCGCTCTCTGTCACACTGTATTACATTATAAAGTAGCATACCCATAGTGGTCAAGTGTACTCTAAAAATAGACAGAACGGATAACAATCCAGACACTAGTTATTACAGGAAAAGGAACTGGCCACTGCCGTGGTCGAATTAGTAGCAGTAAGTGGCACCCATCGACACTAAGTCGACAACTGTCGCACAAAATGTACGTGGCGCGGCGTCATAGCCGGGCGGCGGACCAAATCCAGCACCCCGCGGTCAGAACGCGAGGCGACGACACATGAGAATGGCTCCTTCTTACGTACTCACGCGCACTGTCCCGATGTCTCTCTCTGCGTCTCTCTGGCGGGTCTGGTCGCGTCCAGATCTATCCTCCCGCTCATTCCTGCTTTCATCCGTCGACCGCAACAGCAGCAGCCGCGCGCGCTCATTTGCGAAACAAGCGAACAACACAAGCACACACACAGATAAGAACACCAGCGTTTGAGCATGCTGCGCTTCGGAGTTTCCAGTGTGGAGGCGAGGATCGCGTCCAAGGTCGTGCATTTGCAGCACCGCAGTGCGCGCTACACGCGCGTGCTCGCGAGCCCCCAGCTTTCTCGAGGCGCGAGCGATGCACACCACCAGCACGCCATGCTCGCGGCCAAGATGCGCACAACGACCAGCATGGGCGTCGCCGTCGTCGGCGCGACTGCGGCGGCAGCGCTCAGCGTCGGCCTGGATTTGTCCGGCCACGAAGCGCACTCACGCGCGGCGATCGAGCCCCAGCACAAAAAGAAGTGGCACCTTTTCGACCAGATCGGGTCTGGCGCGTTCGGCACCGTGCGCATCGGCATGCACGAAGAATCGGGCGAGGTGGCCGCGATCAAGATCGTCGAGCCCGACAAATGCAACTACCCTGCGCTCGAGCGCGAGATCTCGGCGCTCAAGCTCGTCAAGGCGCTCGGCGGCCACAGCAACATCATCGATCTGAAAGACGTCTACGTGGATGGCCGCAAGGTGTGTCTCGTGACCGAGTTGGCTCGCGGAGGCGAGCTCTTCGACCACATTGTCGCGTTCGGCGCGTTCACAGAAGACCGTGCGAGCGCGTTCGCCCGCGAGATCGGCGGCGCGTTGGGCTTCCTGCACCGCCACGGCATTGTGCACAAGGACATCAAGCCGGAGAACATTTTGATGAGCTCTCGAGACCAGAGCAACCCATCGAACTTTGTCAAGCTCGCCGATTTCGGGAGCGCTGGACCCGCGAGCATGGACAACAAACTGGACGATGTCGGCACGTCGGCGTACTTGCCTCCAGAGCTTTTGCAATCGGGCATTTGCACGACGGCGTGCGATATGTGGGCTCTGGGCTGCGTGCTGTACATCGTGCTGAGCGGCTCGCACCCATTTGACCTCGACGGCACGGCCACGGACGACCAAGTGGAGGAGCGCGTCAAGCACTCGCCCGTGACGTTCGACTTTGCCGCGTGGAACAACGTGTCGTCTGACGCGAAGGATCTGATCTCGAAGCTACTGGCCAAGGACCCGGCCCAGCGGCTCACAGCGGACCAGCTGCTCGTGCACCCATGGATCGTGGCTCGCAGCCCCAAGAGCGCACACGCCGCGCTGCAAATGCCGCCGTCTATTTTGAGCAACAACACCATCCACCCCGTGGCTGTGCAGTAAGAAGCCAAGACACTCAATGGAAGTGATGCAAGGCCCAACGCCAAGCGAAACAACCGCATGTGAACTAGAAAAAGAAGAAAGCGAGATAGCCACTATGTATGCAAGCAAAGACTATTTAATAAACCGAGAGGCTGTGCCACTACCCAACGGATGATGCTTGTGTTTTTTTCACACAGCGAAAATACCAACAGAGGCAAAACGCGGCGAATTTCATGAATAAATGCCATGCAGACGCATTAAAACGTGGCTGAAAAACTGGCGATTCGCGATCAAAATGCGAGTGTGTTTATTCCATTTAATCCTACAAGTGCTTATTACCTACGCGATTGCTACGATTCATGCAGTGGTCTCTTTGTTGTTGATATATACGAAGCAAAACCAGGGCGAGTAAGCAGATGGAGACGCGCTGCGTAAAGCCCAACTATAAGCTCCATTGGAGTTTCGTATCGCATTATTCAATGACCTCCCTACACACCAGAGGATTCATAGGGTGGAGATACCAAATGCTACATACACACAAACACGCAGACGCAGACGCATGCACACGATACACTAGCAACTGCTCTGCGCACTGAACGAACGCTCGCGACTCACTCGAAGGCGACAAGATGGCAACTAACGCCCCCCCCCAACACGCAGCAAGGCTCATCGGAGCTGCTTGCATGCGCTCACCAGTGAAAACGAGTCGTCGCGTGCGGGTGGGTTTTATACAGTTTTCCATGTGGGCCACACCGCAGAGACGGTGGCGGGATCGTGGCAGTAGCATCGCTCACCACCGACTGCGGCACCTCTGCATCATATTCGAGAGGGAGTGTTTAAAACACCCACTGGGGTTGAGTGGTGGCCAGTCATTCCGAGCAGCGCCGCAAAGTCGGTCGCCCGTGTGTGTGTGTGCTGTGCTGGCGGCTGGCGGCTGGCGCTGCGCGTGCGGAAAATGCCGAGCGCAGAGCATTTTGACATTTCCCCGTTAAAGTTCCGTCAATATGGGTCGTGTTATTCGTGGACAGCGTAAGGGTGCCGGCGGCATTTTCAAGTCGCATACTGCCAAGCGTCAGGGCGCCGCGGCGTTCCGTTCGCTCGACTACGTCGAGCGTCACGGCTACATCAAGGGCGTTGTGAAGGAGATCATCCACGACTCGGGCCGTGGTGCTCCTCTCGCGCGCGTGACGTACCGTGACCCATACCGCTACAAGCTCAACCATGAACTCCTGATCGCGGCTGAAGGCATGTACACGGGCCAGTTCATCTACTCGGGTGCCAAGGCCGCCATGACCGTCGGCAACATCTTGCCACTCTCGGCCCTCCCAGAAGGTACCATTGTGTGCAACGTGGAAGCCCGCGTCGGTGACCGTGGTTCGTTCGCGCGTGCCTCGGGTGACTACGCCGTCATTGTGACCCACGACGAAGACAAGGGCCGCACCAAGTTGCGTCTCCCTTCGGGCTCGAAGAAGACCGTGCCATCTGCGTAAGTGTTCTTTTTGTGCGTCTTTTTGCGCCTGCCTGCCGAAAAGAGAGAGAAAGACTCCAAGCGGTCTTCGGATTGTCTTGAGAGCACTGCAGCCTCGCGTCACGCTGTGGCAAAGTGTGTTTTCCCGAACGCATGCGAGGTGTGCGGAACGGCGCCGCGAGGCGTTTCCGTTCACGTGCTGTTTTTTTTCCCGCCCATGTGCGGTGAGTAAGTAACTTTCCCGCCATTGCGGTGTGTAAGTGTACTGCGGTCTCGCTCGTGCTTGCTTGGAGGGATCAAACGTGTCTAATCTCGGCTTAGAGGAGGGGGCGTCGAAGCCTCTTGTGGGTCCAGAATTGCTGACGCTGTTGTCGCTCGTGTTTTCTTGTTCAGGTGCCGTGCCATGATCGGTGTCGTCGCCGGCGGTGGCCGTACCGATAAGCCAATCTTGAAGGCTGGTCGTGCGTTCCACAAGTACCGCGTGAAGCGCAACGAGTGGCCACACGTGCGTGGTGTTGCCATGAACCCAGTGGAGCACCCTCACGGTGGTGGTAACCACCAGCACATTGGTCACCCATCGACCGTGCGTCGTGATGCGCCAGCTGGTAAGAAGGTCGGTCTCATTGCCGCCCGCCGTACCGGTCGTCTGCGTGGTATCAAGAAGGTCGAGAAGGACAACTAAGTGTGTCTTAGCATCTTCGCACACATTTTTTAATGGTGAACGGGACTGTCAAACAATACACAACCATTTAAAACAACACAATGTGCTTTGTCTTGATGTGCGATGATTTCTCTTGTCTGTCTTTAAAGCTGTGCATATCAGTGTCTTGAGAGAGCCAAAGTACGACAAGAAGCAGTCAGTTTTTCACAAATGAAGCTTGTATTTCGTTGTGCCTTGCAGGCGCAGACGCCTTAATATCGTACCAACTGGAGCATCGCGCACTCTCTTACTCACATGTACCCCTTCATCAATTGCTCGACTCGCCTTCGCTCCCGTTGCTCGCGTTCTTCCCGCTCGCGTCGCAACTGCGCCACCAGATCCTCTTTCGGACTTGGCTTTTTGTGCCTTGAAGATGTCGACGATTTGCGCTTCTTCTCCGTTTTCTTCTTCGTCTTTTTGTCCGACTTCCCTTCGCTCAACTCGTCAGTTGCAGCAGTGCGGCATGGCGCCTTGGTCGAGTATTCACTCCTGTATGCGCGCTCCGCACGCTCTTCCATGTCTTTGGACCGCTTCGCTGATGGCGCGCTGGTCGCGTACTCGTCCACATCCTCGTAGGACGGTCGACGAGGACGCATGTGCTGCAATGGGTCCTCCAACTCCAAGGCTCTACGACATCAACACACACCGTACAAGTTAGCCACCAGAGTTTCATCAATGAACACAGCAGGTGCAGCCAGCGATGGCGCTCAATACCTTTTGCGCTTCTGTGAATGCCGGCCGTTTAATGCGCTCCTGCTACTCCATTTCTCGTCCTGGGCATCTTCTCTCTTGTCTGTCGGCGCCTTTGCGTACCACGGCAAGTAGCCCTGAGCGGCTAACGTGTCTGACGCTGCGCCACTCTGCGGGTGCCGACACGATGCGCTCTTTCTTTTAGAGTTATCCGCAACGATTGCAAGCTGCTCTTCCTCCTGTTGAAAGAAGTTGATGTGCTGCGACGGCGCGCGCGCTCTCGGTTCGCCGCTGCTCGCGGTTTCGACTCGCTGTGCGAGCGCCTGCGCCCGCCGCTCTTGCTCGACCCGGCGCCGCTGGTCGCGCAGCGCATGCTGCTTCTCCTCGTGCTCTCGCTCGTCGCGGTGCACGCGCTCGATGTTCTCGCGGCGCCACACGTGCCACTTCTTGTGCCCAAGAATGCGCAGTCCCCCGCCGCCCATGATCGCTGTTGCTCTTCCGATAAAAACAATGTGCCAAAAAAGGAGTTTTCAATTGTGTTTCAATTGTGGTGCAAAAATGGCAATCAAAATTGATTGCAGACCAATACTTATTATTTCTATATTGCCTATAATTATTAGAAGATTTCATTTACCCGACAGTGTATTTTAGTAGTCGCTAGGGTAAAACGTAACCTCGTAACTCATTTTGTGCTAGGCGAAAATGGCCAAACAGGTGGAATGAACTGACAGCTTTTTGGCGACAAAAGAGGTGCTCTTTTAGTTGGCGCCTTGATGTGAGCAGGAGCAAAAATGCTCATCTTTTACGACGCACAAATGCTACAGTGCAACTTTGAAGTCCAGGGCAGGTGGTACGTTCCTGAAGCAAGGCTGTTGAGTGGAAGACAAAATCCACTTGTTCGACACTGCTGTTGATCGATTCGCGTAATCGCCCTCTCGAGCGTCGACGTGCCATAATCACCAGCGTAATACACCGAACAACCCCGCAGGTTATTGGTCGTGTACCCAAGGAAGAGGAGAGAAGGTCAACGCGATATTGCAGGGTGCAATCCAGCGAGTTTAATCCCTGGCTAGTCACTTGCAGCGTCAACAAGCACCGCAGCGAAAACCAAACTACAAGATACAATGGCGCGATATCGCTTCTTTTGACACCTTCATGCGGTATGCTCTCTACTGGTGCTGCATGCGTTTACACCGAAACTCGAGGCCAGAATTAGACGCCTGACAACGATGGGTGCTTTGGCCTCATAGCACTTGCATCCCAAAAGGTCAACCCATGGCGACAAGGTTGCGTTTATATTCTCACAAGATGAAGGCAAAAGAAGAATAGCGAATTTTCTTTCTCGGCACTCTCATTCGCATCAAAAGGCTCGTGCATTTAGTGACATCGCGCGACGTCCGCCTGCACTTGGCTCAAGAATATTACTCTGTGCTGCAGCATGTCGCACGCGTAAACGACCTGGCGGCCCGAGCCCCAGTTCCCGCGTAATCGCGGTTGTTGCGTCCAACTCCAAGACACAACGAACTAAAAGGGGACGCCGAAAGAACAGAGTCCCCCTTGTACAGACAGACAGTGACACCATGAAGCTGGCTGCCAATTCTGGAGGCTCAAAGTTGCCACAGAGAGGAAACCCTTTCTGCGACTGTGTCGTGGTGGTCTCGAAGCACAAAGGGTTGTTTTCGCAGTTGTCCCTTTTCACGTTGCGTGACAGCCTTCAAGCTTCGCTAAATTCCCTCTAGAGCGTTTTGCTGTTGCTGAGGCTGCGCGGGGTTACTTGGTTCCGCTCAGAGTTCAATTGGCGTCGTGTCTCGCACATCCATTGAGAGGGAGATCTGACAGGCGCAAGCTCAGCCAGCGACGCAACAACACACGACTTCCGCCACTGCCCTCGACAAGACGCAAGAGAGACCAAGCGAGACGCCGTAGCACCAGAAGACTCGACAAAGCTCCTCGGTCCTCTCTCATGGGCGGATCAAGCTCGCCGAAAGCAGCCAACTTCATGCGCTCCAAGACGGGCTTATCCGAGCGGCGCACGACATGGACGTTCATCAAGGCACTCATGTGGAAAAATGTTCTCCTCAAGCGCCGCCACTTGGGGGGCACAATCCTCGAGATCGCGCTCCCGATGGTGTTCATCTTGCTACTTGGACTGGTCAAGAACTTGATGACGGACATCGATGTCCCACGTGGCTGGAGTGACGACACAACAGTAGCTGGTGGAAGCGACTCGGTTGGGACGTCGTTCAACCTCTACCAGCCAACGGGCACGACGCTCAAATGGGTGCCAGCGTCGCTGCCAAAATTTGACATGCCTGAGAGCTCGCTCACAGGCCTCATCCTTATGCTCGGCTGGCAGGCTGTCGCCGATGGACTCAATATGGACGAGCTTACGGCAGCTGACCTTGCGACGTGCTCCAAGGGTGTCGCTGTGCTTGGTGCTGTGTCGACCGATGCGGCGTCGCCGAACCGTGTTCCCGATGCATGCGCAGGCAAAGTCGCGCCGTACAAGATTGGGATCGTGCCCGATACGACGTTCACGCGTCAGTACTTCATGCAGACCATGGATTTGTGGTACCCGCGTCTAGTGATGCAAAACGGCTCGTCGTCGGCCGTTTTCCAGGTGCCGTCGTTTCTCGAGAGCGTCGAGTTCTTCGAGTCGAACGACGCGTTCGAGGAGTACGTGAAAAGCGACGACTATGGCAAGAGGGTAGACAAACCGCGGATCTACGGTGGCATCGTGTTTGACAATGTGCCAAGTGACGACACGATCGGCACGTTTACGTCGATTGAGTACACAGTTCGGATGAATTCAACAGCGACGCGAAAGAAACTTGTTGGCCGAATCCCCAAAACCCGCGGTAGCCAGATCGATCTGTTTCAGCGCAGCATTGACGTCGATCGGTACGCTGGGTACACGGTGACAGGCTTCTTGACATTGCAGACGCTCGTGACGCGGTTCGTGACCTGCATGCCTCACTGGAATGCCACCACTCAGACCACGACTGGTGAGTGCCAGCGACTTCAAGCGACTGCTAACGCCAGCGCCACGCTAGACGACCGCCTTCTTTCGACGCTAAACAACGACGTTCTGATCAAGTCCGCGTTGCAATCGTTTGGAACCGATGCCAATGGCACGGACCTGTCGTCCTTTGCCAGTCTGCTCGCGACGATGCCCGAGTCAACCAAGGAAGCGTTGCTCAAGCCGCTTCGCCAAGCACCACAGCCGTACCTTGGTGCAACCGTAGTTCCTTTTCCGGTGCACGCGTACGTCAGCTCCCCGTTCTACGACGCCGTGAGCGATGTGTTTGCGCTCGTGTTTATCCTCGCGTACCTGTACATGATCTCGCGCGTGCTCGTCGTGTTTATTTACGAAAAAGAATCGCGTATGCGCGAGTTTATGAAGATTCTTGGCGTCAAGGAGAGCGCGATTCTGATCTCGTGGTACATTACGTACATTGGCATCACGTTTCTCAGTGCGATCTTGCAAGCACTCGGCGGTCTCGTCGGACTGTTCGGCAATAGCTCGGTCGTGTTGATCTTCTTGTTCTTCTTCCTTTTCGGTACGAGCGTGCTGGCGTTTGGCTTTCTCGTGAGTGCAATCTTCAGCAAAGCACGGACGGGTGCGTTCATGGGCATGATCGTGTTCTTCCTCATGTACTTCGTCTCGACGGCGTTCACCGAGGATACGTCTGAGAGTGCAAAAACCATCGCGTCCGTACTTTCTCCCGTTGCACTCTCATTTGGTATCAAAGTCGTGGCCAATTTGGAGTCCACGGGTCAAGGAATCGCGTTTGACAACATGAACGTCGTGAACGAGAACTACCGCTTCAGCACGACGCTGCTCGCATTCCTCTTCGATACGATCCTATACACGCTTGCGGGGTTGTACTTCGAAAAAGTGATCCCAAAGGAATGGGGGACAACGCTGAAATGGTACTTCCCTGTGTCGCCATCCTACTGGCGAAGCCGTCGTGCCAATCCAAACGCTGGATCGTCAAGCCTGGACAATGCGCTGCTCGATGACGTTACGCTGAATGTGAATCCAAACTTCGAGTCCGTTAGCAGCGAGCTTCGTGAACAAGAGCGCAATGGGAACGTGCTCTCTGTCCAGCGACTTCGGAAAGTGTTTCCCGTGCCAGGTGGTGAGAAAGTCGCCGTGAAAGGCGTTGACTTGGTCATGTACAGAGACCAGATCACGTGTTTGCTCGGACACAACGGCGCAGGCAAGACAACCTTGATCTCGATGCTCACGGGAATGACCCCAGCAAGCAGCGGAAACGCCACGTTCCGAGGCTTATCCTTGAATGACGACATGGATGTGATTCGCGAGTCGCTCGGGATTTGCTTCCAGCACGACGTGCTCTTCGGTGAGTTGACTGTCCAAGAGCATTTGCTTATCTTCGGCCAAATCAAAGGGTATGTGGACGAAGAGTTGACGGCCGTCGTCGAGAACCAGATCCGGGAGGTTGGATTAACGGAGAAGCGTCATGTGCAATCCAGCGAGCTCTCTGGCGGTATGAAGCGAAAGTTGTCGGTCGCGATCTCGCTGTTGGGCGACAGTTCACTTGTGTTTCTGGACGAACCAACGTCAGGTATGGACCCGTACAGTCGACGCAGTACGTGGGAGATCTTGCTCAACAACCGCAATGACCGTGTGATGGTGTTGACGACGCACTTTATGGATGAAGCCGACATCTTGGGAGACCGCATCGCGATTATGGCTGAAGGCCAGCTGCGCTGCTGTGGATCATCGCTGTTTCTGAAAAATCGATTCGGCGCCGGATACAACTTGACCCTGGTCAAGGACGATGCTGGCTGCGACGACAACCAATTGATCACATTCATCCAGTCGTACGTGCCAGCAGCGCAGGTTCTGAGCAATGTCGGCAGCGAAATCGCGTTCCAGCTTCCCCTCGCGAGTTCGTCGGGATTCGCGTCGATGTTCGCGGAAATGGATCAGCAATTAGCACGTTTGGGTCTCTTATCGTACGGCGTGTCGGTGACGACATTGGAGGAAGTGTTCATCAAGGTCGCCGAGGCTGACGACGAAGACAACCAGCACACGCTTGGCAAACAAGTGCGGAACCATGACTCAAAGGAACACACGCCAACTGGGTTTGTGGCCGAAGACGCCCCCGTTGCCAGCGGCGGTGCGCCACAGGGGCTGTTCATGGTACATCTCAAGGCGCTGCTGCTCAAGCGGTTCCGCGTCGCCAAGCGCGACAAAAAGATGATGATCTACAGCATGTTTCTTCCTGTGCTGCTCCTCTTCCTTGGCCTCGAACTGCAGTCACTCGCGGCGATCACCAAGAATGATCCTAAGCTAGCGTTGACCACGGATGCGCTTCCCGATACTCAGATGAGCCCCACCCCATACTACTGCCAAGCCGATACGGGCAACGACAAGTGGTGCAGCAGTGTAATGGATGCAACGATGTTCACGGGCGCTGTGCCATCACAGATCTCAACTGCTGTGATCCCGCAGCCAGCGTTTGAGTCAAGCTCGCCGACTGTGTTTGACGTCACGTACACCAATCCAACGATCAACCAAAGTGATGCGACGGGATACGAGCTCCGATTCGGGCAAGAAGTTTTCAATGCAGCATACGGCATCGATCAAGCCGCCGTCACGGGTCAATTCGGCGCGTACTTGGTGCATGGTGATAGCAGCAAAAATCTCTTTGGCTATAACCTCCTTGTCAACACAACCGCTATGCATAGCGCTGCGATCTTCAAGGCGCTCATGGACCAAGCTATTTACCGCTTCTTTGCAGCCAACACAAGCTCCCCAGCAGCAGGGGGCGGTGCAGTCGACCTCAAGGTAAACAGTCATCCACTCCCGCTGTCGGCGTCGTCCAAGGCGTTGTTTGGCTCGCTGCTGGCGTTCTCGTCGTGTATCCTGATCGTGATCGCATTCACGTACTTCCCCGCGTCAATCGTCGTGTTCTTGGTGAAAGAGCGGCAAGCCGAGCACAACGCCAAGCACCAGCAGTTGGTCTCGGGCGTCTCGCTGAGTGCGTTTTGGCTCTCGAATTATATTTGGGATCTCATGATCTACGCAGTTCCGTTCACGGCTGCGATTATCATGATCAAGGCATTCGACATCTCGTCTATGACCGGCAGCAGCGATTGCCAAGCGTGCACATCATCGACGTTCCCTGCCGTCATCCTGCTGTTCTTCCTCTTTGGCCTCGCGATTTGTCCGTTCACGTACTGCATGTCGTACTTGTTCAAGGACCACGCGTCGTCACAGACGTACACGATTATGATCAACTTTGTCATCGGCGTGGTGCTCTTGGTGGCGTCGTTCATCATGGATATCGTCGACTCGACCGAAGCGGTTAACGACGTCCTCGTGTTCTTCTGGCGATTTTCTCCACTCTTCAGTTTGGGCCATGGCTTGCTGAATCTTGTGCTGGTCGATTTGGATTCCACGCTCGGAAGCACAGGCGAACAGAAAGACCCCTTCAGCACAGATCTCATGGGCTTTGAGCTCATGTACCTCTTCGTGATGACGCTCGTGTTTAGTTCGCTTGCCGTGGGCATCGACTACGCAATGACGTTTCCGAGTGTCAAGCAGATGACGGCGCCCGACCACAGCCAGGACGACGAGAACCACGAGGACGACATTGATGTCCAGAAGGAAGCACAGCGAGTCGTGTCCGGTGGCGCCGACAAAGACATGATCAAATTGCACAATTTGCGCAAGGTGTACAAAGGCGGGAAGGCGGCAGTGCGCAACCTGACCTTTGGCTTGAAGCGTGGCGAGTGCTTTGGTTTCCTCGGTATCAACG
This sequence comes from Globisporangium solare, assembly GCA_023335675.1. Classification (NCBI taxonomy): domain Eukaryota; phylum Oomycota; class Peronosporomycetes; order Pythiales; family Pythiaceae; genus Globisporangium; species Globisporangium solare. The sequence goes on along the minus strand of JAADVP010000114.1, from coordinate 1,662 downwards.
GCGCGGGGAAGACGACGACGATGAAGATGCTCACTGGGGACGTCGTGCCTTCGAGCGGTACTGCCACACTTTGCGGCTTTGACATCTTGACCCAGCAGCTCGAAGTCCGGCGACAGATCGGGTACTGTCCGCAGTTCGATGCGCTCTTCGAGTTGATGACGGTTCGGGAGCACTTGGATCTTTTTGCGCGCATCAAGGGCGTGCCATCTTCTCAAGTAGACTCGGTCATCGACGACAAGATCCAGCAGATGAACCTGAGCTCGTTCGAGCACAAGCTCGCGGGGAGTCTGAGTGGAGGCAACAAGCGCAAGCTGTCTGCCGCAATCGCAATGATCGCCGACCCACAGATCATCTTCCTGGACGAGCCGTCGACGGGCATGGACCCCGTGTCGCGCCGCTTCATGTGGGACGTCATCGCCGACATCTCGACGCGCAGCAAGTCGTCCACGATCGTGTTGACGACCCACAGCATGGAAGAATCGGAGGCGCTGTGTTCGCGCGTGGGCATCATGGTCGGCGGTCGTATGCGTTGCTTGGGCAGTGTGCAGCACCTCAAGAGTCGCTTCGGCGACGGCGTCATGCTCGACATCAAGCTGGCGACCATGGACACCGACGAGCTGCAAGCCACTGTGTTCGAGCATTTCGGCGGTCCCGACCCCACGCTCGTGACGGCGGCCGAGCTCAAAGATAAATGTCGTTTGCTGGGCGACGCGTCTCTCGCGGACCGGATCGTTGCGTCCCATCCAACTGGTTACGCATTGGCCGCAGCCATGGAGCGCGACGGGTTCGTGCGCGCCGAGGCGTTGTGCTCATGGTGCATTGAGGAGACGCGGTTCGACGCGCTGCACGCGCTCCTCGCGAGAGAGTTCCGCGCCGACGGCGCCGTGGCCGTGATGGAGCGCCAAAACGATTTCTGCCGCTTCAAACTGCGCGCGCAGCAGCTCAAGCTGTCGACCGTGTTTGCGCTCGTGGAGCGCGCCAAGACGACGCTGCACATCCGCGAATACAGCGTCTCGCAGACGACGCTCGAACAGATCTTCAACCAGTTCGCGGCGCAGCAGGCTGAGGAGCAGGGCGTCGCGCGCGGCATGTTCGCGGCCGCCGACGGCAAGTGAGAATGCGGATTGGGTAGGGGCTGACCTTCCATTTCTACTCCCAAAGTTGCATTTTTTGTTCCTTCGCTTGGAATACTGGCTTTTTTCTGTTTCACAATTAATGCGACTTCATCTGGAATATTGGATTTTGCTGTTTCACAATTAATCGCAATTATGCCATCTACAACATTTTTACTCGGTCTGGCGAGTGACAAACACGCGCTCGTCGCTCGAGAGGAAGCCGTCCTCGCGGACCGCGGCATGCTCGAGCGCGACCTGCACGAGCTTGTGGGCGTGCTCGTCCGGGCAACCCAACAGCGCCAGCGTTCGGTCGATAATCTGCTGCCATGAGCCCAGAGTACTGATCGTATGCATCGTTGTGACGATGTCACTCCCAGCTACTGGGTTGTTTGGTAGCGGCACGTCAGAGTGTTTAGATATGCACGATTTACGCGCATGTCAATGTCAATGCCCGCATGTCAATGTGTATTCTCCGCATGTCAATGTGGATATGTCTATTATTGACCAATGGATTGTCAATATTGTGGATATATTTATATCAGGAATT
>JAADVP010001139.1:0-10684 GCA_023335675.1 Globisporangium solare | reverse complement strand
GTTTGCCTGCGAAGTGCTCATCTTTGTCGAGTACATGGAAATCTTCATACCGCTTCTCTACGGCTCGTGTATCGGGTCTCTGTGGCACCTGCCGAACGCAAAGTACAACCTGATCCTCATGATCATGACTCGAAACGGGATGCTGACGGAAGTCGCGATGTCCTTTGCGTACGCAGCGTTCGAGTCGCTTTCGTTCGTGTCGATGTACTGGTTCATGAAGAAGTACGGCATCTCGGTGCTGTATCTGCTCGCGTTTGTGCTCGAGACGTACTGGACGACGCTCCAGGGCAAACTCATTGGCTGCTTCGTCACGATTCTGAACTCAGCGACGATCCACCAGGGCGTCGATTTCTCGTTCGAGTTTGACTACCACAAAATGCTGCAGGGGTCAGCTACTCCGTCCTGAGCACGCAGCTTACGATCCAGTCGGGGCTATCTGTGGGTAATGGAGCCCTAGATGATCTGATATGGAGACAATTGGTGGCTCGAAGACCACCCACCACTCACTGACCACATAGTGGTATAGATATGAAACCGTTTGATATCTGCATTGACGCTAGCGCTCATAGTTGTTCGGCTGCTTACACTGCCTGGATGCTTGTGTCGTAAAGGAAATAAAAAAGCTTCGCCTGACGCTTCCTACTGACGTCGGACGAGTGGTTGCTTTGCGCAGTGTCAGAATGCTGCGTACTCACCGAAATGAGCCGAGGCTGTCGAGCTGAACGCGTGCGGAGGAGGTAGTAGCGGTTGAGAGCCCCCATTCCCCGTTGACGACGCGACGACACCCTGGAGCTGCAACTGGAAGGACTGCGGCGGTCGGTTGTGCACTGCGGATGTGACTGGGAACGCTGGGATGTGAACGTTCTGATGCTGATCACCTGGACGGCTGCTATCGCCGCTTGGGGGATCAATTGATTCGTCTGTGACCACAGAGGAAGACGAGTTGTGGCGCTGCCGACTGTGGTCTTTCACGCGCCGGCGGATGGTCTCGCAGGACACTTTTACGTTGTAGGCCTGAAGGAGCTCTTCTTGGATCATCCGGGCCGAGCACTTCTCATTGTTTTTTACGGCCTGCAAGATCACTTTGTCCACAATCTCGTCGGTTTTGCGTGGTCGCCCGCTTCGTGCAGCCGGCAAAACAGTGCCGGTGCGTTGCACTTTCTCGACAATCGCGCGAACCGTGGTATGCGGCATCTTGAGCTCGAGGCCGATGCGGCGGTATCCATATCCTTGGGCATGCATTGTGACGCACTGCTCACGAAGCTCGACGCTGTACTCGTTCCGCTTCTTTCGCGGGGGATGGTCGATGGTTGGAGCTGGCTGTGGAATTATAAGACCTGCAGGCGGCGAAAGCTGAGAGCTAGCCGTCACTATAGCAGAGCTGCTGTAGTGGCTAGCATTTGGATCATGATCATTCAGAATACTTTGAAGCGCACCAAGCGAATTCCCTAGGCTCCCTGGCAAACCGACATGGTTCAGTGATGGTACTTGGTAGACCGAAAGCGAAAGAGGATGCGAAGCAGGCACTCCAGCGCTATTACTTCCAGTGGGTGCTGGCGCTGGCTTGGTCGTCGAGATTGGCGACAAAAGTGCAGATACGCTGGACGATGGACGCTGTGCCAAGCTCGCATGGTCTGAGGAGGAGGATGCCAGCAGACGGTGCTTTGTGTTCGCCTTCACTCGACGACGCACCGTTTCGCAAGACACTTTGACGTTGAACACATTCCACAGGTCTTCCTGAATCATCTTTGCTGTGCAGCGCTGGTTCGCTTTGACAGCTTGCATGATCACCTTGTCGACAATGTCGCTCGTCTTGCGTGGACGCCCACTTCGAGGAGCAGTGTGCACGGTCCCTGTCTTCTTGGCTTTGCGCACGATGGCGCGCACTGTGTCGTGTGGGATGTTGAGCTCGCTCGAGATGGCCGCGTACGTGAGCCCCTCCACCTCGTGCTTGTGAACGCACGCCTCACGCAGCTCGGTCGAGTACTCGCCGTACTTTCTTCTCTTTGTGGCAGGCTGAGTACTCGGCTTGGCGAGAGGAAGCACCATGGAGGGATGCAGCAGCATAGAGGAAGCCGGCGTGGAACGCTTCTGTCCTTCGCTGCTACTGCTGTCCTCGCTTACATTCCCTCTTTCGTTCGGACTTTGCTCCACATCGTTCGCTGTTCCATCCCCTTGACTTTCACGAACCTTTTTCCGGCAATCGCGGACGCGCCGCCGTATTGTCTCGAAAGAGACGTCCAGTTGGTAGTCCGCCTTGAGTTGCTCCTGAATCGCTCGAGCGCTCAAGCTCAGATCCGAGGTGACCAGGTTCAAGATCACTTGCTCCATGGTCTCGCTTGTCGCGCGAGGGCGGCCTGCGCGCTGCGCTGGCAACACAGCGCCTTTCCGCTTCGCTTTCTTGATGATCGTTTGCACCGACGTCACTGGCATCTGCAGTTCCTCTGCGATTTGCTTGTGCGTCTTTCCTTCTGCGTACTTGACCACGCAGAGCTGGCAGACCTCGAGCGAGTACTCGCCCAACTGGCCTCGTGCGAGCGCCACGGGTGGCAGGTGTTCGTCGGCCGTTCCAGCAGTTTCTTTTGCACTCAATGGTGCAGCGTCTGGGGCAAGGAGGCTTGCAGTCTCGCTGTCGCTGTTGTTCAAACTGTCACGACCGCTTTCCTCGCTGCCCTCAGAGCCGAGACTGCTCTCCGGGGTGGCCTGGTCGTGCACGCTGCTGACAATGGTCCGCACCGTCTCAGCCAGCATGTCCAGGTCCCGCGCGATGCGCTGGTGGCCAGGGCCAGCTGGGCTCTTCTTGGCGCTGTCGCCACTGTCATCTTCCACTTTCTTCTTCTTGATGCTTGGGTCTTCGCTCTCGTTCACAATGTCCTCGTCGTCGTCCGTGTCCGATTCTGCCCGCGCGTCTGGCGTTGCGCTGAGACTGAGCTGCTTGACACGGCGCCGGATCACTTCGTACGTGAGCTTGATGCTGTGCTTTCGCACGAGCTCGTCCTGGATCATGTGCGCGTTCGTCGTGCCGCGTTGCTGGATCACGTCGAGGATCAGTCGGTCTTTGCTCTCGTCTACCAAACGGGGACGCCCTCGCTTGCGCTGCTGCGACGGCTCTTGCGTGTCTGGGGCTGCCTCAGCGCCGTCAACGCCATCTTCAATACCGAGGCTCGCGCGCGCTTCCATTGGCGCTGTCGAGGTCGGAGAGCTACAACGAGAAGGCAACGCGGTAGGTGGGTCAGCACATGGGTACGACCGTTCGGCGCCAGCAGACAGTACACGACCGCTCCCTCACCTGGGCGACGCGGGCGCCATCGGCGCGGCGCGACGGAGAGTGGGAGCCGCTGGCGACTGCGGCGGCGCGGGGGCCGCTGCGTCGTCGTCGTCCATCGCTGGCGTGGGCTGGCGCCGGCCACCGAACGCAATGGCTCCGTCCGACCGAGTGCATGGCTGTTGGCGCTGATTTATTGTGCGCATTCTGACCCTGAGTTACGGTGAAAACTTTCGTGGCCGATTGTTCACCAATCATGGCCTCTGATTGGAGGAAAGAGCGCCGCCGTACTCACTTTAAAGAGGTTTTTAGTTTTTGCTTTTTTTGACTTTGACTTTACAAAAAAACTGCTAAGTCTACACAGAGTAGGTTGTTCCTATTAGTCGATTTAGTCCACCTGTCACTCGAGCAGCGCCTGTCACTCTCTCGGGGATCGCCGCCATGTTCTTCTTCCTTCGCATCTTCTGGAAGCGATGCTGAACCTGAGCGCGAACCTCGGCAGCACACTCATGAACAGCAACGGCGGCCTCGCTACCGCCTCGGGCGCAGGCTCGCCGCCCTGGAAGGAGCACCACGTGAACGAGATCTGCGTGGCGCCCGCGGACCTCGGCGACGCCGTCACGAGTCTGCTGCACACGATCCTGTTCACGCGCGCACCGGGCCCCGTGCGCCCGAGCGAGGCCACATGCCACGCGTTCCCCAACATCACGTACTCGCTGTGCGCCGTGGGCGACGTGGGCCGCAAGGTCGAGCACGCCGTCAAGAGCTTCGAGGAGAGCGTCGCCGCGGCCGCCGTCATGGGGCCGCCGATGCCCTACGGCCAGCAAGGCAGCGGGTACTACGGCCAGACGCCGCCAGCGATGAGCCACTACGGCGACCGCCGCCGCGGCTCTGGCAGCGACGCGCTGGGCATCCCGAGCGGCGGATCGGCCAGCGGCTGCCTCGTGGTCACATTCTTCGAGCGCAAGGTGAAGAAAGCGCTCTTTGGGCTCATGTCGAACGAGGAGAAGGTGCTGTTCGAGAAATGGGTCGTGCCCGTCACGGTCGTCGCGCCTGCGTCTGCTTATGGTACAATGCGTTGTCGCCGTTGCGCCAAAGACCAATGCGATAAGGTCTTTTGTTGCTGATGGCTCTCTGTTCTCTTTCGTAGACACCGAGTCGCTGTCAGCGGACGCTGAGCACGCGCTGCAGAACGCGCTCTTGCACATCCTTTCGGCGGTCCAGACCATTGACCATATCCCCAACGCTATGTACGACTTTGAGGTGCGTGCGCACAGACTGCCATCTGGATCGCCGTGTCTAGGGTTCTGTATTTGTGAACGTGGAATGCGCTGTTTGCTGTTGTAGATCACGTCGTTCGGGAGCATGGAGGCGATGCACAACGACGGCGCGTACGCGCTGGGGCTCCAGGGCAGCGGCAGCGTGCGACTGATGACCTAAGCGCGCGTCCAAGATGGTTCAATGTATTTGTAAGGAGAAGGGAGCGAAGAGACCGCAGCGTACAATAGCAAAAAAGAGAGATTGAGGATTTCAACGTGTTCGTGCTTTCATTGCCCTCGGCTACTGCGCCTGCGGCGGTGCCTTGATCTGCCGCTCGACGAGACTCTTGGCGGTGAGGCCCGTGATGTGCTCGAGCGGCGGCGTGGCGTCGTCGCCCATGGAGATGCGCAGGAACTTGATGACCATCTGGTGCGACGGCTGCACGCTCACGAGCCTCAGACTCACCATCTCGGCGAACTGTAGCGGGTTCATCTTGCGGTTGTCCATCGCCGTGAGACTCGCGCCTGCGTTCACCAGCAGACGCGTGACCTTGACGTGACCGTAGTACGCAGCATAGTGCAAGGGCGCCAACCCCTCCAGCGTGTCTGGCAGGTCGACGGATGCGCCATTGCGGAGCAGCAGCGTGACAATCTCGTCGGACCCTGACATCGCCACCCAGTGCAGCGCCGTGCGGCCGAGATGGTCGGCCTGGTCCGGTTCTTGGCGGTTGTCGAGACACCACTGGAAGTTGGAAACGTTCCCGTCTTTCGCGGCCGTGACGAACATGGCAAACCGACCGGGGATGTGCCCCTTTGCGGCCGTCGTATCTCCCGACGTGACTGCGATTTTCCTCAAGTTGGCTTGCGCGCAAAGGTACTGATGCGCCTGCTGCGCGTTCTCGGTATCGCGTTGGATCTGTCGGCAGCACACGAGACAGAGGGGAAGCACGCCCGAGAGAACATAGATGAGCGGCGGCACCCCCGAGAGGATGAGCAGCACGCGCTTGGCTGTTTGCTTTGACGCCGGCAGGCACCAGCAAACCAAGAGGAACAGCGCACACGGGAACACGACACACGTGCCGCCCAGACAGCGGCTGCGCACGCAGCACAGCAAGCCGTCGATCACGGACGTCTGCAAGTCCTTGTCCTGGTTTGCCGCGGCGCCATGCTTTTCGTTCCACACGGCATTTTCCTAGCAACACACAACGGCACGTGAGCCTGGGCGATTCAGACATCGAGTGCACTGGAACAAGCGCTGGCAGCCTCAAGAGCGTACGAGGGCGTCTTCGTCCTCGACGGCTTCCGTCGCTGATCCTTGCGCTCTTGGCTTCATCTTCGCATCTCCGCATCCACGTGCTTTGCCGCAAATGCAGACAATGGGCCTCCGCCTAAGAATAAACAGCAGCCATCACTCATTCCTCAAAGTGGGTACACTATTTAGACATGGCTACATTTTGACCACAACCATATGGCTGCATTTGTCAACAATTGAGGCATCCCTCCCATTATGGCAGAACTTGAACATCGCAAGCACGCGTGGCTCGCTGCTGGCAGCCTCAGTGCGACTCGTACGAGTCGGGCGTGATCTTCAGCGTCTTGAGGTCCCATATGAACTTGACGTTCAGCCGCGCCGGATTGCCCCGGAACGAGTATGCTTTGCCCTCGAGCACGTCGAACACGATCGTCGTCATCGTGTACCCGGACAGTTCGCCGCGTTCGTGGGACAGCGCGTCGTGGAAGATTGGCCACGAGCGGTCTTCCTGGTCACCGAGGATCGCCAGCGCCTCGCGCACAGTCGTAGGCGGCGTCAGCTCGCTGTACCGCTTCAGGCGATGCAGACTGCTCTCGTACGGCGGCTGGTTGATGCTCAGTCGCTGGTACTGGTTCGCGTGGAAAAACGCCGTGACGCTGCTGTTCTTCGTGCCCTCAGGCACCGTGAACTCGTGGATCACGTGCCGGTCGAACGACGCGACTTCGATGTTCCACACGCGGTGCGCGTGGACGTCCATGAGCTGGAAGTTGTGGCCCGTCGCCTGCTTCAGTCGCGTGATGCGAGCGATGGCGTCGGTCGTGTTCGCTGCGTTCAGCAGGTCGCGCGAGATGAAACCTCGCCCGAGGCCGCCAACGAACGTCTCGGCCGGCTGCACGACTGCAAATGGCCACACACACAGGCACATCATCAGAGAGAGGCACAACAGACACACACACATCCAGACAAGAGCAAGTAGCGCTACAGCAAGCAGCACGCCGTACAGTTGAGCGTAAACGCGATGCCGTGCTCATTGAAGCCAAACGCGCCGCTGGGCAAGTCGCCCAGGTACGTGTACGCGACGAACTTGGGGTTGCCGCCGATCCGCGCCGTGATGATCGCCGTCCGGTTCAGGTCGTTGCGCGCACCGTCCTCATTGTGGGCCACAGCGCGCAGCTGCACCGCCGTGAGCACGATGTCGGAGCAGCGCAGCACGGGTCCCCGCGCCGCGGCTGAGACGCGCTCTACGAGGAAGCTCGCGGGGATCGAGTCCTCGTACTCCTCGACGATGTTCATCAGGAAGAGCGTCTCGAACGGCAGGTCGCTTCCCTGCGCCATGCCCTGGATCTCTTCCACATATTGCTAATGGCATCGTAGTGCGGGGTCAACCAGGCAACCAGAGCGCAACATGCAGCAGCCATTTGAGTGCGCGGCACTTACGGGGAACGTCGCGTTGTGGCGCGCCACGTACTGCGCGTACAGGTCCTGGCCGTCGGGCGTCGCGGAAAAGGGCAGCAGCAGCGTCTGCAGCTTGGCGTTTTCCCCGAGACGCGCGCGAATCTGCGCGCGGAAGCGCTCGCCCACGAGGCGCCCGAACTCGAAGTGCGAGTCGCCGTCGTACTCGAACTTGGCCTCGACGTGGAGCGCGTCTTCGTGCGCGGCGAGCGCTGCCGCAGTTGTCGCGAGCAAGAGCGCGGCCGCGAGACGCAGAGCGAGAGGTGGCGGCATACGAGAGCGGGTGGGCAGCGGCGCAGTGCTTGGCCGAGAATGCGCGTGCGGAGCGGAAGCCATGATGAGCCATGATGGCTCATCTTTTTGGGGCGCACATGACCTTCTCTATTAATTTGTAGAATTCCATAGTTGATATAGTGTACAGTAGTTGTGCGCGTTGTGAAGTGCGGTTTGAGCCCCTCTTTTCGTTGTTTTATTGTTAAAATTGATGACTGATTTGATGCACTCATACTGATTTGGCGCATCAACAACGTATGGCAAAAACAGCTCTCGAACTTAACCGGACGTTTGCTGTGACAAGATCGAACTTATAGATCCTCGTCCCAGCTGTACCCACCAATTTTATTATATAAAACCCGGGTTTTCTAGAAACTTCGTCCGTTGGCCCATACAAACTGCCCTCTCCCAAATGTGCATTGCGCGGTATTTTTACATCTCATTTTTTGCTCATCGCATTGCATTGCATTGCAACGGTATCGAGCGCATTCTGGCCAATCAGCGGCGGGTTTCTTTTTTCAGTTGAAGACGAGTTTCTTTTCGCTAGACAGTGGCGCTCATGGAAGCGGCGCCGCCACATCCGCAGCCGCAGCGCAGAAGGCAAACGCAGCAGACGCAGGACGCACGAGCCGCGCGCGAACGCAAGCGACCCGCGCAGGCCCCGCAGCCCAGGAGGGAGAAGCAGAAGCGGCGAACAGCGCCAGTCGCTCAGCACAGCGAAGCTACGCCTGAGAGCAGCGCGACTCGAGCGCAGCGTGAGAGATACCGAAAGCCAACTCCTTCTGTCACATCGGACACTCCTGACAATAGCAGCAGCGCGAAGGCAACAATGGAGCAGCTCGAGTCGGACGACTACTTTGAGGTCCTCGGGCTCGTGGCCACGGCGACCGACTCGGACGTGAAGAAGGCGTATCGGCGCCTCGCGGTGCAGTGGCACCCGGACAAGAACCGCACACACCCCAAGGCGGAAGAGTACTTCAAGAAGATCGGCGAAGCGTACGCGGTGCTGAGCGACCCGGAGAAGCGCAAGGTGTACGAGCGCTATGGGAAATCAGGCGTCGGCGGCGAGGCGGCCGACTACGACGAGCACGCCTTTGGCGGCGCGAGCGTGTTCCACCCATCGCCGTTCGGCTTTGGTGGCCACGCTGGGTTCTCGGCTCGCAATGCACGCGACATCTTTGAGGCCTTTTTCGGAGCCATGGATCCGTTCGAAGAGTTTTTCAACGGTGGGGGGGGTGGCCGCGCGCAGCGTCGCCAGAGCCGTCATCGGTCGGCGAACGACTGGGACCCGCCTCTGGGCGGCATGGGCATGGGGTTTGGTCACCATCCGATGGGCGGCATGGGTATGAGCACGCGCGGCTTCGGCAGCGGCGGACTTGGCAGCACGATGATGGACTCGTTCTTCGGCGGGAATGGCGGCGGCATGTTCGCAGACTTTGGATCGTTTGGCGGTGGCGGTGGCTTCGCGTCGTCGAGTGTGAGCTCGTCGTCCTTCACGGACCGCAATGGGCACGTCGTGACGAAAAAAACGACCACCACTGTGGACGCGAGCGGGCGAACCGAGACGGTCACGGAAGAGTATTGGAACGGCAACCTCGTCAACTCGACGTCGTCGTCATCTGCGTCGTCGTCCAATCGGCTCGCGGGCGCCGGACGCATGCAGATGCAGCTGGATGCAGCCGCGTCTGGGGCCGATGCTTCGACGCCGCAGCCGCCTCGGCGCGTTTCCTCGAGCCGCTCGCACAACCGTTTCTGAGAAAGACGAGGCGTAGCTGGATCCCGACGCTTGTGTGAACGAACACGCCCCAAAGCTCCTATCTATATGCAAACCTGGTGGTGTTGATCTGATGAATTATTGTGCTCTCCTGGATAGGAAATAAAGAATCGACACGTTGAAGCTTTGGCTGGCGTTGTGGTAAATTTGAAGTCATTGACGTTTGCTGCATAACGAAGCAACGCTTTGGTTCTTCTTGCATCTTGCTGGCGGCTGCTGTCTGCTACTTGATCGCTCGAGCACTGATCTGCCACCATCGGATTTGGTGCAAGCGAGGGTCGTCGATATGGCACAACTCTGGCTCCGCGTCGATGTGCGCAACGCCGTCTCTTGTGTGAAGCTGGAACACGAGCACGCGATAGCTCCAGAGATGCGTGACCTTGCGCATTGGAGCCAGCATTGTCAGCATATCCCAGTCGTCCAAGGAGAGGACGTAGCACGCGCTTCCATCTGTGCCATCGCCATAAACAACGCACCCAAGCCGGGTCAGCTCGGAGCTCTAGAGTGAGTCCGAGAGAGTTGTCTCTGGCATGCATTTGGGCATCTCATGTCGATGCCCATTTCCAAACCCGCCGCCGAGATGAGTGCAAACTCCCAGCGCCCGCTCGACTTCAGTCGATACTCTTGACACGCTGGTGGTGCTGATTTTCCTTTTCGTAGGAGCACACAGCGCACCACTGCTACTCGTGGCCAGTAGCAGCACGAGGTTGAGAGCCAAGGCAGACAGCTTGATGTAGGACACGCTCTTCACATTGCCGTTCACGCGCAGCGCGAGATTTGGCGAGAAGAAAAGATCCTCGAGCGTCACGTGGTTGTTGAACTCGTCTGCCGAGATGACGGAGCTGATGCGGCCGTCTGAACCGATCCAGGCTGCATTAGCGAGGATGTCACGGCACCAGCGCAGAGCACAGAAAAACAGCACCGTCGGGCTCACGAGGCAGTCGCTCATGCGTCGCCCGAACAATTTCGCGATCCCATTGAGAGCGGCGAAGTAGAAAAACAGCACCTCGATAATCGCCGGGTAGATCACATGCCAAGATAATGACAGTGGGTTCTGCGGGCCCTCAAATTCGCATCCTGCTGTCCAGAACGCGAAAAGCGCCATCCTCACGCGCAGCAGCAACACGAAGGGGGTAAGCACGAAACTGCGGGAATTTGCCAGGCATCCAAGCCCCGCGTTGTGCCATGCGCTCGTGCCGAGATAGTAGCCTCGCTGAAGCGCAAACATGTTGATCATCCAGCGAAAGAGGACGCGGCTGAACACAGCGTTGGATAGCAACGTCTCCCAGTCGTACTTGATCGCCACAGTCCGCGTGCCGCGCCCTTCGTAGAGAAACAGTCCGTACCGCTTGCCATTCGCAACAAAGATCGACGTCGCTGAGGCTTCGCGCGTCGCCGTACTGAGCTGC
>JAADVP010001138.1:0-10693 GCA_023335675.1 Globisporangium solare | reverse complement strand
TCAAATCGACCACGACCACCTCTCCATTCCGCCGCTTCTCGGTGACGCTGAAATCAAGACCCAGAGCGCCAACATCGTCGTTCTCGAGCATCCACAGCAGGCTCTTGTACGTCTCGGGGTCAAAGTATTCGAGATCGGAGAACGTCACCGGCAGGCCCAGCATGATCTTGATGAGCGGCAAGCACAGATGGAAGTCCAGGGTGTACCCTTCGAGCAGCGCACGACCAATAAGCCGCCCCGTTGCAAAGAAGTAGACCAAGTGGTTCTCGCCGAGGTTTTCCTGCGAGTTCGCACTGAGGAAAAACGTCTGCTCGTGCTTGTTGGGGCACTGGAACACCCCAGTGGCGGGATCTGTGAGACACTTGTTGAGAAGCACAAACCATTCGCGGTGCAAGCCGCCAGCGTCGACGCCAGCTTCAGCAACGAAGTTGATCCGCATCACGGATCGCACACTTCGCAGCGGAATCACACTCAAGGACTCGACCGAGTCTTCGAGGATCCGTCCTCGCTTCACATTGAGCTTGATGATTTCGCATTCGGCGGGTGTGATAAGCGCCGCCGTTGCCATCACGAAATGCGCATACTTGGCTGGGAATGGTTGTGTGCTCAGGTTCAATACGTCTCGCCAGCGGACCACATTCTGGGTCCTGCGACTGTCCCAACTTCGCAGATCTGGAAGGCAGCCCGGGTCCGCAAGCGATGGATCGACAAGATCCATCGCGACCGCATCAGCCTCTTGATTCAGTTCTCCCTCGCGGTCTTGCCTCGAAAGTTGAATGCCTCTTGGCGACTCCATTGCCTCTGGTCCGTTGCCTTCGAGGCGTGGTCTGTTGGTGATTGGATCATTTGCTGCCTCGATGGCCACGGAAATCACCTCTGCGTCTGGAGGTTCTGTTGTTTCTCGCTCCGCGCATTGGTCTTCCCTCGCGTTTCGATAGATGACTGCGTAGCCTGGGAAAAAGGCATCTGACGCACCGCCAGTGGTGTCACGGTACCAAAACAACCTTCCCTCCAGGTCAAGCTTGCGGGTCCATTCCTTCCGCTTCCTGTTTGTATACGAGCAATCAGACAAAGAGCAAAGTACGAAGTACGGCCACACTCAGTTCTCAGTTTGTTGCTCCCTAGTCAACAGTGGGCACACGCACCGCGCTCGCTGCTGACGCTGGGTCGATGCTTGATGCGGCTGCTCGTAGAGGCCGAGGATCTCGACTTTTTCCGCCTTTTGCGCTGCACTGCGCAGCGCTCGAGCCCTCCAGAAGCAGAGCTTCTGGAGGGCAAGGGCGGCTGCGTCCTTGGCGTCCTTGTCCTGCTTCCACGCCACGATCTCGTCTCCACAGAGGCTGCAAAACGGGAACCGCTTGAAATTCTCGAACCCGCACGTCGTGCACGCATTGTATCCGTCCTCGGCTTCGCTACATCAAGCAAATCGCACGCAAGCCGCCGTTGCTATTGGACACAGTCGAGGGACAGGCATGCAATAACGCTGTCCACATACCGTAATGCCGCATCGAGGCGATACTCAATCGCGCTGCTCAGCAAACCAACCAATGCAACACACACGCATGCACACACGCCCATCAGAATCCCTCACGCCCACGAGCGCATACGCGATATTTCATGCAGCACGCACTTGGCTGCAGCCACCAGCGGCGCGCGCAGCTCGATCTCGCGCGGCGTCCGGCGCGATGCGCGCATCATGTACAGATACAGGGCTGAGGCAATAGCCCAGAGCGCGAGGCAGCTCCCGCCGACCTCGAGCAGCAGAGCCTCCACCATCGCAATATCAGTCACGCGCGCTCGGCCGAAGGGGGGCAAATGGCGCGCGCGGCAGCAGCGCAGTGGGAGTCCAAGGGCTTCATCGTCATGAGCATCAACATACGCACGCCCCTCACACACACACCACCTGGTTTTAAACTTGTGGGCAAATTTGATACCGTAGAACGCAATTTGTGATGCGCTCTCCGCAATAGTATTCACCGTTTGTCTGCATTTCAGCCAATTGATTCTACTAAACGCGTGCCAAATTATATGCGTTTGACTGTGCTGCGTGGCAGAAAAAGACAACTTGAACTTTGAACGAGGCTTAACCGGTCGACCCGGTTATTGAAGTGGCTGTCAAACGCATTATGTTGCAGGTATGCAACGTAATCAAATGTGTGAACTTTCAGCAAAAAAGCATTCATTCCGGAGCATACAACATACTGTGCTCATGCAACTTGCAACTTGCACTCCACTGCAACCAACCCAAACCACTTGCAACTTGTATTTGCTGCTTCCACATTGCACATTCACATACAAAAACGCACTACTGCAGTCGATCATTTGCCCTACTTGGACGTGTAGTCGTAGTTGTCGAGGATCCCGAACAGCATGCTCTTGAGGTGCTTGCGGTGCACGTAGTTGGGCAGCTCGAGCTTGTTGAAGCACGGTTGGCCGCGCATCAAGCGGCCCATGACGAGCTCGTTCCCGACGATCGTGAACGGCGCGATGTCGCCGTTGTAGTTGGTGAGCGCCGCGAAGCCGCCGATCGGCACGCGCGTGTTGCCCGTCGTGAAGTGCAGCAGCCGCTTCTTGTACTCGAGCGGCATCTTGCGCACGTACTTCCAGAACCAGTTCATGCACGGGTGGCCGTGGATGCACTCGTTGTACTTGGAGTTGATGCGCCAGTCGTGCACGTTGATCACGTCCGAGCCGCACATGATGAAATCCAACTCCTCCGGATCCAGCATCAGCAGCATCTCGGGCTGCACGACTTCGTGGATGCCTCGGAGGAACGCGTACAGCTGCGACGACACGCTTTCGAACAGCGTGTACTTGAAACGACGCTCCAAGTACTCGAACTTGTTGGCGTCCGTCACGGCAACGTTGCGGCCGTTCGGGATCAAGTCAATCACGACTATCTTGCCATTCACCTTCTCCGTCACACTAAAGTCCAAGCTCAGGGACTCGACGTCCGTGCTGTTTGCGAGGTATTCAAGACTCTTGTAGGTCTCCGGGTCAAAGAATTCCAAGTCCGTGAAGCTCACGGGCAGGCCGAGAATGGTCTTCAACAGCGGCGTCGCCAAGTGGAACCCCCACAGCGCTCCATCCAGTAACCCGCGACCGAGCAGGCGACCAGCAGCATAGAAGTACGTCAGATGGTCGTCGCCGATAGCGATCTTTGAGTTGGCGTTCAGGTAGTACGTCTGCTCCGAGTTGTTGACGACCTTGAAGAGTCCCGTGTTCGGGTTTGTCAGCATTTCGGACAATTGCGCGATCCACTCGCGGTTTTGCTTGCCGACAGGAGCACGCGGGTCGTTAAGGAATTTGAGCGCCACCTCCGAATGCGCATACTTGACGTCCATGCAGCTCACATGCTCTAACGACTGCTCCAGCATATAGTCACGATTCAGCGTCAGCCGCAGCTGGATCTTCTTTGTGGGTTGCAATGCCGCGGCAGCCTTGGTCACGAACGCAGCGTACTTGGCTGGAAAGTTGAGAGATGCGTTCGCCATCGCCTCTTGCTCGAGCTCGTTAGACTTCAAGGATCCTCCGAGCGCGAACACCCACGGGTCCGCTTTCGTGGACTCGATCAGCTCCAGACAGAGAGTCTCGGTCTCATGGACCAGTTGTGCCGTTTTCTCTTCGCCTTCAGGCCCCAAGGCCCCACCATCGTCCAGCTGGAACATGACCACGAACCCTGGGAATCGTGCGTCTGCTGCCACAAGATGCTCTTGGCGGTGCCAATACGCCTTGCCCTCTGCACTCACTTTGCGAACCCACTCCTTGCGCTTGCTGGAAGAGAGAGAGAAATGAGGAGCGATTGTTAGGCAAAGCTTGTGGCCACTCAGCGACATGTCTTGTGCCTTCCTACCTTGCTCGCACGAAGCGCGCGTTCAGGGGGTTCTTGTATTTCAGCTTCTTGGCGCGCTTCTTGCCTGCCTTGCCGATGGTGCTGCCACAGACGTCACAGAACGTCCGGCTCTTGAAATTCTCAAAGCCACAGGCGTCGCACTCGTTGAACCCTTGGTTGGCTTCCCTGAGGATTGACAGACCGACACACACGATAAGCACCTCCAATCAGTCCGCTGTATTCTGAAAGAGAGAGAGAGAGAGAGGGAGAAAGTTTAGCCGTTGTCCTGCAAAGGCGACACGTACTCGGTGGCATGTCGGACGCGATCGAGCTTTTCGTACACGAGCAGTGGCGCGAAGTTTTTCATCTTGTCGTACTCCTTGTTGTTTTCGTAGCGCACGTAGAGTGCCGTGAGGCCCTTGACGACGGCCAAGCCGGTGAAGGTGAGCGTCGTTTCCAGCAGCACCATATTTCTCGATGCCGAACAGCAACCTGCACTGCACTCGGCAGCTTGGAAAGTGAACCCACAAGGTTCAATCGAACACAGATTGCGCTGCGGTACAAGTCGTCATCTTTTCTTTCGTTCGTTCTTTTTCGCGTTCCTTCAGCAACGCGCAACAAGCCTCATGTCTACAAACAAACGTATCCAATAGAGAACCAACCGCATTTCAGACCCACTCCGTCCGTGATGATGACACCACCCACTCACGATTCCAGGTGTCAAAGCTGGGAAACCTGGCTTGGATTAAATGAGATGTAGGAGATTAAGTGGCTGGGTTTCGCCCGTTTATTCCCGCATTGTCCCGTCTATCTGTTGGTTTAAACTGGTTTGACTGTCTATTCCGATAATCGGATCGCTTCAGCCCGCAGCATTTCTCCCGCGTCTGCACCACTTAAAGCATCAAGATGGCATGTATCACCTCGAACATTCTGTCTAATCCGGTAGAGGAGTCTACGAATGGCGATTTGCTTGGATTCCGGAAAAGGGCCACTCTTGCCAAAGAGCGGGACGCGATTCTAGGTGGAGGAGGTGAAGAGCTCACCTAGAATCGCGGACCAACTTGGTTCCGAGGGATCCCTGCTCCTCACGATCGATTCGAGTTCGTGGCTGACACTGGCGCCGCAGTCGAGTGCAGCCACGCGAACTGGAAGCTGTAGTCCGAGCCAAAGTGCTCGAGCGACATTTGCACGGCGATCGTGGTCCACAGGATGAGCTTCGACTGGATCAGGCGCCACTGCGTCTCGAGCACGAACGCGAGGTGGTGCAGCGGCGAGAGCGCCAGCTTGCGCTTCAAGAGCGCCACGAGCGCCAGGACCGAGAGCAGCTCGAGCGCCGCGTACAGCAGGATGTTGTACGTCGAGCGCTCGAGCATCGCGTACGTCATGCCCTTGAGCTGCGTGCAGTACACGCGGTTCGGGAGGTTGTACGCCGCGATCACATAGAAGACTGGAGGGGAACGGCAGCACGATGGTATTAGAGGAATGAGAAAGAGGGTCGTAGGCCCACAGAGAGAGAACGTACTGTAGCCGAGGGGCACGATGACTTCGATGAGCTCTACGAGAAGCACAAACTCGGCCAGGTGCAGAAGCTGCAGGAGCTGCTGCATGCACTTGACGCGCGCTTCCACGTCCATCGCATCGAGGTTCTTCTTCAGTTGGTCGCTCAGCATCGGCGGGCGAGTGCCGTGTCGGTTTGCTATGAAGGATGCGGTTGGTCCCATCGCCCCAAAGCTTATCGACGGCATGCCGATAGCACTTGGTGCAATGGAGCGACCTAGTCCCGAAGCAGCTCTGGTGTCGGATTGAAGACGGATCTGGAGATGCAGTCTCACGCGGTGATCGCTTTCGACGATGTACTGAATAATATCCATCACGACTAAGCTGGTTTCGCGTGGCTTGTGTCCATTTGGCGGTGGCTCTGCTGGTGCTACGCTTCGCTTCGACGGACGACTTGCTTGTTGAGGATCATGGAAACACTCGCTCGTCAGCTTCGTGAGCGAGTGGATGTCGACAAGCGACACCCAATTCTGCAGCATGTCGACGCTCATGAGCAGCAAAATCGTGGATGTCGAGGTCGCGTTCTGCATTGTCGCCGTGACGTAGAACGCGTGGAAGATCTCAATGCTGAAGATCACAACCTGCGGCTTCGAGTCTTCCATGCGCCGAACTACGTAGCCGATGCAGTTCTTGAGCGCGAGCTTCATCACAGGCAGGAAGAGCGCGAACGCAGTCTGGTTGGACGACGTTAGGCTCGCAAGCGCGAAGCTGAATGCCGGGTACACGTAGATCAGCGCCAGTTGGATGAACACGATCGTCACGTACGTAACCAAGCCAACCCGTACGTGCGGGTTCTCTCGCAAAAAGTGGCCCCAGCCAATGAGTAAGGCCACAGTAAACCCGAGCACGCTCACAGGTGCCTCCATGGCGATCCTGAACGGCAGCGGGAAGCCAATCTGGCATGCCATCCCAAATGCAAACGCAGTCCCGGCTGCGCCAGTGAGCAAACTGATAAGCACGACTTGGCGCCGTGTGATCGGGAAGTCCACGACAAACTGCCGCAGCTGTCCGAGGAACGCCAAATGCACAATCCACACAGCAAGCAGCGCGCGGATCCAGAATGTGTGGCTGTGCTCCAGCCCATGACTTGGCGGCTGCAGTGGGATGCAGTCGGGAAGCAGCACGATAACGAGGCATGGAACGAAAGACACAACGAGGATGCCAATGACGCGAGCCAGAGGCGTCGACTCAGAGTACGCCTTGAGCTGATACATGCGCTCGACCGAGTATGTGCCATGGAGCTCGACCTGGATCGACTCCCATGCGCGGACGGCCGTCTGGAACCACATGCGAATCATTGGTTTGCGTCAGCAAATGCAGAAAGCGCGCTCACGACTTAATCCTGCAGAAGACTGAGGACTGAGGACAGTCTATTCTGGTATTGCGTGAAGTGCCGACTTCGCGTTAGATCAATTTCGATTCCTGGGTATTTCTGCACGACAACGTTTTCCTTCAAAACTACTTCAGTTCTGATCATGATGGTATAGTACTAAAAAAAGCGTCGATAACTATGCATACCAGCTCCTGCACGTCAGCACGCTACCACTCTCCATTGCTTCTACAGCAACGAGGTTGGAAGCGTTTGGCTTGCTGTCATACAGTCGTGAATCCGTGAAAATCGGCGTCGAGAACCCCAAATAATGCGAGCTGGAGCTGCTTCCGAGACCCGTACAGCGGTACATCCAGGCGATTGAAGCACGAGTGGCTCCAGATATTGCCGCCGCTGCTCGTGAGGGGCACACCATTCAACGTGAACGGACTGATGTGATCGTCCGAACTCGTCAGTGAGTTGAACCCGGACAATGGCACGCGATCGGATCCGGTCGCAAACTGAAGTAGCCGCCGGCGGTACTCGTTGGGCATCTCACGCACAAGTTCCCAAAACCAGGTCTTGACCGAGTGGTTGGCCAGAGAGTCCGAGTATTTTGTGCTGCGCTCCCAGTCGTTGACATCGATCTCATCGGAGCCACAGAGCACATAGTCCAGTTCCTCTGGGTCAAACATCATGAGCAGCTCGTGCGGGACCACTTCGTAGATGCCTTTGAGAAACACGTAGAGCTGGTCGGCGACGCTTTCCAGCAGCAGGTACTGGAACTTGCGCTCCAAGTAGTGTGTCTTGTTGGCGTCCGTGACACTGAGATTGCGGCCATCAGACACGAGATCGACGGCGTGCATCGCGTTCTCACCTCGCTTGACGACGACTGTGAAGTCCAGACCGAGCGCTTCGTCCACGCCTTCGTGCTCTAGGAGCCAGACCATGCTCTTGAACGCCTGTGGGTCGAAGAGCTCGAGGTCTGTGAACGAAAGCGGCAGTCCGAGAATGATCTTGAGCAGCGGCGTGGCCAAATGAAACCCGATTGTCGCGCCTTCGAGCAGTGCGCGCCCGATGAACCGCCCCACCGAGTGGAAGTACATGAGGTGGTCGTCGCCAATGTCGTGCGCCGAGTTGTCATTCAAGTACAGCGTCCGGTCTCGATCGTTGACGCATTTGAAGATCCCTGACGCTGGGTCCGCGATCGCGTTGCCTAAGAGTGCAAACCACTCGCGATGCAAGCCACCAGCATCGATACCGCTCTCGCCGATGAAATCGATGCGAAGCAACGAGTCCATGTGCGTCGCGGGGATCTCACTCAGGTGCTCCATCGACTGGCGCAGGAGGTTGCGACGATGGACGTAGATCCGCAGCACCGTCCCGCTCGCGTCGCGCAGCAGCATCGACGTGTGAGACACAAACTTGGCGTACTTGGTCGGGAAATCGCACGCCGTCCACTCGATCAGGTCCTCCACGGCGAACTGGAAGCTCATGGTGATGCACAGCGATGACACGACGGGGTTCGCCTTGGCGACGTCCAGGAGCGTCATCCGCATGGCTGCCACTTCGCCTGCGAGTTGCTGGATCCGACCCTCCTTGGTGAAAGGCTCCGACGACGTCTCGGGGTGATTTCCGACGTAGTGGTAGTTCATGGGCAGCTTGAAGCGCACAACGTAGCCTGGGAAGTGCGACAGTGGACTGGGTTTGATGTTGGTCGCCTTCTTGTTCACGGGTTCTGGCACGTTATGGCGCCAATACAGCTTTCCCTCAGGGTCGAGCTTCCGGAGCCATTCCCGCCGCTGTCGCGCGCGCTGCTGCCGCGTCGTGAGCGGCTTGGAGCCCATCTGCCTGACCTGCTCTTTCGTCATGTGGATGATGACCTCGAAGCTCGTGACGCCGACTTCGTCGCACGACGGCGCGTGCAGCTCGCCGCCGCACACGGTGCAGAAGATGGCGCGCATAAAGTTCTCGAAGCCGCACGACGGACATGGCTGGAACCCGTCCTCAGCGTCACTGAGCATTGAGAAAAATAAAAACAAAAAAACAGACAACAGAATGGCGATAGATTAAGACAATGGCGCTGCTACATTGCAGTGCAACAATTCCAATGCGAGTCTCACCGTCTTGCTGCGTCACGGCGGAGTGCTATCGTCCTATTATAGACGCAGACACACATACCCAGAGCAAGCAGAGTCTCCACGTTAAGCCCAGCGCAATGTCACTCTGAAATGGAGAGCTACGTACGCTGGGAGCAGTGGCGGCTGGCGGCTGGTCCTGCCGCGGCGCTCGATCTCGGCGCGCACCCGCTTGGCGCCGAGCCAGCAGAGCGCGAAGCAGACCGCGAACGCCAGCACGCCGAGCAGACCCGCGAGCGACGACGCAGACGACGACATCTATGGGGTTCTTTAGTGCAAAGACTGCGAGACCAAGCTCTTGACGATGATGCTGACGCCTGTGCGAGACAATTGGACTCTGGCGCCGCCGGCATGCACCGCGTGAGAAGGCGCAGGGATGGATGACCTCGCGCAGAACGGAGGCCTCGCGAGCGCGAGCAGGAGGGGGCGCACCACCCACCGCGAGATAGAACGCGAAGGCACTTGGACCGCGAGACAGTCGCACTTTGTGCATGCACCATACATGTCTTCCCTCATTTTCTTTTTTTTAAAAGATGCACCCTTTGACTGGAATGGGGCTATATTTTATATGCGGTGCTGCTGATTTGGAGATTTGGAAATTATAGTCTATTTAATCGTTTCAAGTGCCTGCAGAAAATGATAAATGGAACAATCGGAGGCTCACTCTCAGAGGGGTTGAGTGGATAAGCGCTCCAACCCTGGATAATGGATAATCGTCACGTCTCGTCCAATAAGGGTTTCTCGGCTAAAACCCGTCTTTGCTCCTACTATTTTTTTTTTTACAAATTCCCTAAATCGTTCTATCCTATTAATATAGGAGGACGCGGTACGAAATCGAAAGTAAAGCAGAAGAAACCAACACTGCAAGGACGAAGTACCTAGCACTAAAGAGCAGCGGAGTCCGATGAGACGGACGAGTTTCGAAGAAGCTCGACTGACGTCAGCTTGGAGGGCATTCTGTTTGACTGGTTGCAGCAGTGTCGCAAGCTCGTGCAAGGGTGACTGACGCTTGATGATGCCTTTGTGGCAGCAGTTCGACTGCATGCTAAAATAGATTCTTCTGTTTCCTAAAAGAAATCTGGAAAAAGCCCTTCAATTGGATCATTTCAGGATTTGTTTTTGCAGAAATCCTGATTTGGCGGGTCTGGCAATTGTTGAAGCTGGGATCAGAAGGCGATTTCGCTGCTTTGCACTCCCTGTTTATATAGCGTATCCGGAATCACCAAGATGTCCGTTAGCGCGAATGAATCGCGAACAGCAAAAAGTAGAAACCTGTTTACATATGCTGCATGTGCACTGGTGCAACGATGCCGATTGATTCTCGATATACCCAGAATGCCGAGTCACAGAACCGAGCACGGTGGGAAAAACCTGAAGAACTTCGATTATCCATCACCTGCCATCCTTCGTTTACTCCTTCTGCCAGCTTTTGATGCCACTGTGGCATTATGCTCGCATCACGTTTGTCAAATGCTCTGAGGCAGGTGCTCCCACAAAAAAATAAAGCGATCGCTCAAACGAAGTCGCAAAGCCGCCTCTCTTGGTCCGCGGTTCAGCACATTTTTTTCAACGCGCCGCGCTCAGATCAACTCAGGAGGATGAAGTTGATCCAAATTTATCGGCTGACATACAGTACTATAAGCGCAAACTCGTCTACGAGTGCTAAACACGGAAGCAAACTGTACGCAAGTGGGTGGCGACACCGAAGCATGTGCAATAAAGTGCGCGCCAAAAGTTTGGGAAAATTTGCTTTTTTTAAGTTTTATAAAAACAAATGCACCAACTGCAGCGTGCAATGGCTCGAATAAAAGCAAAAAACGAGGCAAACACGTGTATATAAACAGAACTCTTCAACAG
>JAADVP010001137.1:0-10713 GCA_023335675.1 Globisporangium solare | reverse complement strand
GAGGCTCGTAGTATCCTATAGGACAGCCTGTACTCTCAGGCATTGTTACGGAAGACGTCGAGAAAAAATAGGTAGTCGCTTTAGTTTTTTCGAAGGTGACATTCTCGATGAATTCCGTGATGACAGCGAAAACCCCCAAAAAAGTAACATTTGTCGCACGTGGAGAGTTACAAATGCCTTTCCGGCCTTGCCGCCGTTGCCGCATTCCAGGAAAATGGCGGACGCCAGTAGCAGCAGCAGCAGCTCCACCGGCGCCGGCAGCAGATACGCCGTGTTCGACGGTTCGACGGACTTCCGCCTGTGGCGCGCGCGGCTCGAGAACGAGCTGCTGCGGTTCCACCTGCTCGGGTACATCGTGGTCGAGGGCTACGACGGCAGCCAGTCGTTTCGCTACAACAACGAGGAGATCCCGCCAAAGTGCGCCATGGTCGTGGACGACGACGACGACGCCACCGAGGACGAAGCGGCCAGTGTGTTTATAAAGAATGAGCCCGTGGGGAACAACAGCAATGCGGTTAGTGCTCACCATCTCACTAACATCAGGAAACGCGCGAAATGGACGCAGAGCATGCGGCCGGGACGGCTCGACCGCCTCGAGGTCATCCGAGAGCGCGCCGAAGCTATGAGCATCCTCCAGCGCTATCTCCACCCAGAAGTGGAGAGAGCGATCTTGGGGAAGAACATCTACGACAGCTGGACTACGTTGTGCGGTATTTATGAGAACCGCGGCTCGTGCGACTTTTATATGATGCACCGCATGCTGCATTCGATGGAGCTTGGCGAGAAAAAAGACGAAAGTGCGCGAGATTTCATATCGAGACTGGAAATGATAATGGAGCAGTATGCACGAATCACGGGGATTCAACTCACGGATCCATTCCGTTCCATGATTCTCGCCAATGCGCTGCCAGCGACGTGGGAACCGCTACTTAACATGTGGAAGGCGTTCAAGATGTACATTCCTTACACCGAACTGGTTGAAAAAGTTTGCTATGAACACAGTCGAAAGTTGTTGATCCAAGAAAAGGAAGCTGCGAGCACACAACCACAGTCTGAGAAAGAAAATGCTGTGCCAAAAGAAACACGAGCAGCAGTGGTTTCTCAGAAGACCTCGCTCGTGGTGGATACCTCGGTAGCATCGACGTCACAACAGTCATCGAGATCGTCCTCTACTTCGGGCTCTGTGGCCAAGGTGTCTTCCAAATTTGTCCAAGAAAAATCAAAACATAATCAACGAGACAGCCGAGAAGAGAAACATGAAGCAAAGAAAAAAGGGGACCAAGATGATAAGCAAAACGAGAAAACGAATCATCATGATAAGCATGAATCAAAGCGAGATGAGAGAAGTGACACTAAGCGAGACGACAGGCATGATGCTCGAGACTACCACAAACGAGACAAGACAGAAGATAGACGATATGAAGTTCGAGATTACGACAGAAGGAGATACAGCCGAGATTACGTCGCAAATCGGGAAGAGCGCGAGAAGTTCAACACGTGCTACTATTGCTTCAAGTACGGTCATAGTTTCCGAACTTGCTGGTTTCTCCGCGTTGATATCGAGAATGATACGTTCAGAGACAGCAAGAAGAGGTACTCGGCAACCGTATCGAAGGAGCGCACGCCGTTCATGGTTGAGAAGATTGTGAAGTATGTGGAGGACGTGCGTCAGGAACAAGGAGGTGACCGGCCAATCTCGGAAATTGCAAGAGCATCCTCACGTTCGTATTTGCAGCAAGCCAACATGCGAAGTAAGAGCTCCTTCCGCAAAGAGAGTACGTACAGCTATGCAAAAAGCTATCAGTGCGAACAGTCCAAAGAGCAGCCGGTGGGTCTTTCCGACGCCCCACCTCAGTCATATTCGGAACTCGCGGCGGTGCGCAGTAAGAGTTCTTACAGAGAAGACACTCTGCACCCTCATGTGGCCGAAAAAGAGCAGCACAGTGGAGTCCACCGCCACTCACTGCCTCAGTCGAACGGATACGTGCCAGACTTTGATCGCTATCGAAAACGCTCGCGCAGTGTGTACGGGGATGACGACGAAACGACTGAGAAGGCTCATCCTCGCGATCCCCGCTCGAAAAGCGTTTTCCGATCGACTGAGTTGCCTACTCCGCGCGATACGCGCTCTCGAAGCGAGTTTCGGAACTAAGAGCACCAGCGTGTCGTCAGTCAAATTTCCAGGGTGATGGAAAGAGACGCGGCAATTGTTACCAACCAGTTGAGCTCTCACACAAAAATCTAGGAGAAAAAAAAACAAGGCAAGCATTGCTCGCGAGAAGGATATCGTGCGAAGCGTCGTTCGTGGAGATCCCTCAGTTTGGTCGCCGCACCCAGCACGCTCGATTTTTCTTATTCACAAAAACCATTTGAGGAAACGAAATGTGTGATGCGTTTGCGCTTTATGCTCGATCTGATTGTATTGCATGTGAACTCATATTGACTTGCACTGCGACTGAAGCTGAGACTCACGCCATCGGGCATTTCTATCTAAAAAGCCACACTTCTGTCACCAAGGGGTCAGCGGCAATGGCTTAGACACATGCATAAAAAAAATAAAAATAAAGTCAAACAGCATTTCAACGATCGCTGGATATAAAACTCACATTCAAGGGAATTTGCTTCGTAGTCTCTGGATTTCCTTGTTCTCGCCATCAACACATGGTCGCAACCGGCTGTTTGTTCTTCATGGTGCCGCGGACTGATGAGCTTCTATGATCGCAATCACATCGGCGTAGTTGCGCTGTTTCGCGAGAGCAATGCCTTTAGCGACGTCACAGATTTCCCGGTGATTCTTCAGCAAGAACTTCACGATATGTACGTGTCCGAGCAGTGCCGCATCGTCGAATGCTTTCGCTGTGCATCCCTCCTTGCGGTTAGCGTGCAAGAATTCCAGGATCTCGAGGTGATTGCGCACGGCAGCGTAGTCCATAGCCTTCGTTGTGCACCCTTCGGTCCTTTTCTCGTGCAGATAACGGACGATCTCAAAGTGGCCATTCATGGCAGCCAGGTCCATGGCGCGCTCGGTGCATCCTTCCGTGCGGTTTTCTTGAAGGAACTTGACAACATCAAAATGACCGCGGCTCGCGGCCAAGTCCATGGCCTTCGTTGTGCACGCCAGTTCGGGCGCACTTTCATGCAAGTACTGGAGCACGTCCAAGTGGCCATTGGCGGCCGCTACGTTTATCGACACGACTCTGCTCGCTTCTGTATGGTTGTTGCTTGCGTTCTTGTGGAGATACTTGACAATCTCGAGCGATCCCTTGGAGACCGCTTCGTTCATCGCCATCTTGACAAAGCCCTCGCGCTTGCAGAGGTACTTGACCATTTCGAGATCGCCTCTCTCAGCTGCTGTGACCAAGTTGAACGTCGGACGCTTGTCTTCTCCATGCTCGTACATGTACTTGAGCAGCTCTGAGAAGTCCGCTTTGTACGCGATCGCCTTGGCCTCGGACGTTGACGCCGCGGGGTTGTGGCGCAAGAGATCTTGCACCACTTCCAATTCATTGTGCTCCGCGGCCCATTTCATCGGCGCGTCGGTCCACTTCTGCTTGCGGTACTTGGCGAGAAACCGGACCACGTCGGTGTGCTTGGTCTGGAGCGCGTTGGTCATGGCCGCGACGGTGCATCCCTCCGCGCGGTTGCCGTGCAGGAAGCGCACGACGTCGAGGTGGCCTTGAGCCGCGGCGCCGTCCATCGCATAGGTCGTGCAGCCCGCGGTGCTGCAGTAGTGCAACACGCGCACGAGCGCCAGCGAGCCTCGCTGCGCGACGTAGTCCATGAGGCCCGCGCGCGGCTTGGCCTCCTTCGAGATGATGAGTACCTTGACGACGTCCGCAAGCTCCTTGGCGACGGCGTCGCGCAGCGAGAACGCGAACGCGAACACGCGGCCGATGGCCTCCACCGGCAGCTTCGTGTGCGCGAACATGGCCTCGTTCGGGCCCTGGTGCAGCCGCTGCGCCGCTGCCGTCGTCTCCATCTTGCGACTTTGATGCCTTTGCCGACTGCGAAAGGACCGACCACGAAAAAAAAGCAAATAACCACGTTTCGGGCGGATGTAGCCGACCGATCGGTTTTAAAGAAGCGCAACTGGGAATGGTTGACAGTTCTGAATGTTCAAGCATTACACAGACAAAACCCGAATCGCGGATAAAACGAAAAATAGCAACCTCGCAATTTGAATTTTGCCTTTTACGAGGTTTTTTTCTGAACTCGAACGCGGAGAATCGCACATGCGTACTTGATCGAGAGCACAACGTGTATAAACTTTTGAAGGAAGGAGTCCAAATCGGGTTTCCCGGGGGAGGTACAGGAGAGAGGTCGAAGAGAGGGGGGGATTATTGAGTGCGCGAGTCAGAAATTCTCATCGTCACTCACTCCCATCAGCGAGGAGCTCCCTGTATGCGCGCGGTCGCGTAGACGCGTCTGGCGAAGAGAGAGATACCCACCCACGCGCTTGTGTCCTTATACCCCCCTTCCTCCGCCCTCCTCCCTCTATCGCAGCAAAAGAAGATCTCGCCGCGTGAGCTGGCGCCGAGAAGCCACTATTCAGCGCCTCAAGGACATCAAGAAGGAAAAAGGCGGCGCTATGTGGCGGTTCGTTGATGAAATGCTGTGTTTTTGTGTGGAGTGTGCACACGATAGTAATGCTGCGGGGGTGCGTGTTGCAGACACAATAGCACGGCGTCGCTGGACTCCGCCAATATAACGGAGGACGGGGAGAAGCTGCCGCCTGGGTGGACGCGCAAGGAGAGCAAGACCCAGAAGGGCCGGTACTATTACATCTCGCCCGCGGGCAAGACGCAGTGGACGGCGCCGCCCGTCAAGTCGTCCCCGAAAGGTGCGCTCTTGGATACTTGTGCGTGACCGTTGCGGTTCGTTAGGATTCGTACTCGAACTGACGGCTTGCGATCGACGTAGTGGTGATCCCGCAGACGTACAACTGGGTCTCGGCCGTCGAGATCGAGTTTGGCGACGGACGACTGGGCGTGAGTCTGCGCGAGGTGCGGCAGCTCGACACGACGCCGTACCCGCAGTTTCAGGCCGAGGTGGACGATCTGCCCAAGGTCAACGGCAAGGCGGGTCCCGCCGAGCTCTACAACTGGAGCGTCAAGCCGCACAAGTACGATCCCCACGAGGCTCATGCTTCACTCCTTCGTCGAAGGCACTTTGTAATCCTGACAATGTTGCATGCTTGCATTTTTTTTGTGACGACGACAGACGCCTGACGATCGGAATGCGCGTGACGGGAATCGAAGACACGGTGCTCGCTGGGCTGACGTACAAGGAGGTCGTCGACAAGCTGAAGAAGGCGTCGCGGCCACTCAAGATCCATTTTGCGGATGTCGAGAAGGGGACCGTGGAAGACAATCCGGAGCTCGCGATGATGAGCGACCAGGAGTCCAAGGAAAACGGTCAGTCGTCGGTGTATATGCAGCAGAAGCAGGAGTTTACGCGGGTGCTCGTCACGAGCGAGCTGCACACAGAGCTGTGGACTATCGAGACCAAGAAGCTTTTGCGATCGATGAATATGATGAAGAAGAAGTGGGAGACGGTGTCTGGGGAATTCGACATTTTGAATGAACGCCGGCTGGATCTGCGCAAAGAGAATGACCGGCTGGTCAGTGAGAAGCAGAAATACGACACGATGATAAAGCACTTGAAGCTGCAGGAGGTGCATGCGATGGAGAACCCGGAGCTGGTCAAGGCCAATGAACTCGCGCGCCGCAATGCCGAGTTGACTGAGGATATCGCGAAAATGAGTGCTGGCAACAAGCGATTACGGAAAGAGCGCGTGACGCTGCAGACGGCGCTTGATGAAGTGGAGAATACGCTCGCCAAGCTCGACAAGACTCCAGAAGAAGAGGAGGAGAAGGGGGGAGACGATGAGTTCTTTGGGATCGATCTGAGCGCCCCACCTGCAGAGCAGCTGGCGGCATTCAAGAAGAAGATGCGGTTCATGGAGGATGAGCTGAACAAAGAGCAGCGCAAGGCAGCCAAGGTGCAGCGCGAAATGGAACAACTCAACAAGCACTTTGCGAGTCTGTCGTCGTCGTCATCGTCGTCGTCATCGTCGTCGTCATCGTCGTCATCGAACAGGACAAGGACGACAGATGAGAAGGAGTCTGCTTCGCAGAAAAGCCTGTCTTCATCGGGTTTAGGCGCAAGCAGCTCCGTTTTACCCGAGCTAGCACGTCTTGAAGCCAAGATTTTGGAACTGCGGAAGCAACAGCGGTCAGTTGTAGAAACGATGCTGAAGGCGGCGAACGCCGGCGATCAGGACCTGGCAAAGGAGTGCCAGCGACGGCGCTATGCGATCAAAGAGGAGCTGAAGCACGCTCAAGATGCGTTGAACAAGCTGAAGGCCGAAGGTTCTTCTTCCTCGTCCTCTCGAGACGGCTCTCAAGGCCACAAGTCGAATTCATCTTCAGCTAAGGCAGCCGCGTCAAGCTCGTCGTCGTCCAGCCGATCACAGAAGCGTGCGCCCGAAGGCTCTTCTTCCACTAACCATTCGTCTGGTTCCTCCTCCGGACAGCAGTCGCGCTCCAAGAAGGTCGACAAGATGCCGACCCTTTGTGGGTTTCTGGACAAGGGGCCAACAGAATGGAGCGAGCGCGGTCTTATTAGCAACATGAAGACGATGCGTGGTGCGCGAGAGCGTTGGTGCGAGATCACGCCAGACGGGTTCCTCAAGTACTATAAGCGCCGCGGAGACCCCGTGGTGCGCGGTGAGATCGATCTCTCGGACAAGACCTTTGAGGTGGTCTGCGAAGACACGAAGCGTGGCCGTGAGTTCATCCTGAGTACCGACACCCAGCAATCGCATTTCTTCACCAAATCGTCCCAAGAGCTGGACAAGTGGGTGAAAACGCTGCGTGCAGCGCACAAATATTTAGTCATGAACAACCAGCTGGACGCGCTTGCGGGCAAAGCAGAGGCCATGGAGAAGCGGAACGGATACGGCGGAAGCAGCAGTCGCAACGGCGGCGGGCGAAAAGCTGCGGAAGAGTCGTACCCCGAGGAAGACGAGCAGTTTTATGGCCGCGCAACGCTGGGCTTCTAGGCACGACGGAAGGTCTGGATAATAGAGCGGCAGTTCTGTGAGTTAGTAGAGTGGCCCTGAAGGACCCGGCGCGGATGAGACTCGAGGGGAATCGAGTGGACTTGGATGAAGGATGGATGCTGATGCCAATATAAAGTGACTTGTTTTGCAAAGGGCGATGCATGCATGTGTGCAAACGTTGACGGGGAAAATGCAGTAACTTGGACATGGAGAAAATATAAATTTACTATCTACAAACACACACTTTTCCAGCAGCTGCGTGCTTGCTTCCATTGGAATAAAGAGGCACGAGCGCGATCGACCCTCGAAGAGACCGCGAGCGACAATCTAGACTCCTTTGTGTGTGTCAGCGGCACATCTTGACGCGCGGGGCTTGTCGCTTGCTTTGCTGCTGAGGAAACAGAATTCGATCACTCTTGTGCATGTTCGAAAACGAAATTATACCACGGGCATGATTTCTTCTGCCTACAGCACAAAGTACTTGCTTCGCTCGTCTTCAGTCGCACCAGACGCTGTGTGGCCGCGCGCTTGCATCTCATTTGATGTTGGGTACCACTGCGGGTCGACACTGTTGTTCTGCGAACGACGTCCCGCGTACACTTCGTCACCTTGGCTGGTCTTGCGAGCGCGGTTCGAGAGGCGGTTGCCGTAGCGGTACCACGACGTCTGACCGCCAGCGCGAGGGCCCTCCGACACTTCGTGGACGACACGAGAGCTGAGCGTCTTCGTGAATTGCTGCAATGCCAAAGCGCTGTCCTGAGTCTGGATAAAAGAATCCTCGTTGATCGGTCCGATCGTGTCCACCGATTGATGGCGAGGACCCGTTGGCTTCTTCTGCTCTTCTTCGTCCTCTTTGCCAGTCTTGTGCACCATTTCGTAAAACAACCCACCCTTGCGAACCAAATCATCATAGCGACCCTGTTCAGCAACGCGGCCCTTGTTCAGCACCAAAATCAAATCCGAGTTCAGCGCCGTCGACAAACGATGCGTGACCGAGATAATCGTCATGTTCATCTTGCCGGACAGACGCTCCAGCGTGGCAACGATGGAAGCCTCAGTTTCAGGGTCCAAAGCACTCGTGGCTTCATCAAGAAGAAGAAGACTTGGCTTACGGCACAAAGCACGAGCCAGGCAAATACGCTGTGCTTGACCACCACTGAGGTTGCAAGTCGCGTGCTGACCAACGATGGTCTCGAAGCCATCCTTCAAGTCCTTGATAAAGTGACATTCGGCCAAACGCGCAGCTTCTTCGCAGTCCGCATTTGACGCTTCCGTGTTGCCGTATCGAAGGTTGTCGTAGATGGTGCCGTTCAAGATGCCACCATCTTGAAACACGACCGCAGTCTGGTCCATGAACGACTTCTTCGAAAAGTTGAAAATGTCGTGGCCGTCCAGACGAATGCAACCACCGTCGGCTTCTTGGAACTGCATCAAACACGCCAAAAGCGTACTCTTACCACAGCCAGATGGACCCACAATACACGTGTACGCGCCGCGCGGAATGTTCGCAGACAGCTCGTTCAAAATGTACGCTTCCGACGCCTTGTCGTACTTGAACACCAGGCTTTCAATGCGCAAATCCTTGTCCATCTTTGGCAGCGAAGGCAAATCCTTGTCACCGTCATCACTGCCACTAGTGGGACCGAGACCGAGAATAATGTCATCGATACGCTGCAAACTGCTGGCGTTACCGATAGCCACACGCATGAAGCCACCAAGCACCGTCACAGGGCTCGAGACACGACTCAAAAGCGTCGTGAACGCGAAGAAATCGCCCGACTTGATCTCTCCACGCCACACTTTCATAGACAGCGACGCGGTCATAATGGCAATGAAAATGTACATGGCCGATTCGATATAAATCTGCACCACACTCGACCAAAAGTCCTTCGAGAACTGATTCTTTCGCAGCGCACTGCACGTCTTCTTGAAGCGAGCCATCAGCGGTTCTTGAATCGCGTACGCACGAACAACTTTCTGGCATGCGATGGCGTTCTGGAATTCAGCAGCCACATATGCGTTCTTCGAACCAAAATCCTTGGAGCGTTGCGCGGCAAAACCCTGGGGTCCACTCGATAAGATCACAGCAGCAAATGCGAACGACATGACACCGATACTTGGCTCCATGTAGAGAGCGTAGCCGAAACCAAAGACGACAGACACAAGCGGGTTAAACAAGTTCCAAAACACTGCTTGCCAGAGACCATTGACACGCGCGATATCGCTCGAGAATAGGTTGTTCAAATCACCCTCCGATCGGTCCGCAAAGAAGTTGGTACCTTGGTGGAGGATGATATCCAACAGCTTGCTCTGCATCGCCTCGGTGGCCTTGGAAATCATCTTCGACTGGAAGTAGCCCACGCCATAGTTACCAATCACGAATGGCACACACAAACCAAGGATGCCGATGATACCGATGTGGAGCTCGTCTTCCTTGAGAGGAGGCGTGTCCACGCTGTCGAACGCTTCTGACAATCTCGCCGTGAAGAACGCCATCGCTGGACTGATCGATGCGTTGATGCACACAATAAAGAAAATGCACACGAGATCCGTGCTCTGGTTGGACCAGTGCCACAACGTACTGCGCACCACATCCACCGAGCCGTACGCCATATTTGAGGATGACGCATCAATGTCGCGCAAGTGCGAGAGGAACTCAGTCGCCGACAGGTTGTGCGGGCGGTAGTGCAGCGCACGCTCGAGGAAGCTCATGAGCTCGTCGCGCGTCATGTCGCCTTCGTCGCGGCCACAGATGATCACGAGATCGGTCTCCATCATCTCAATCGTGAGCGCCGAGATGCCTGGAATGCGCGCAAGCGACGCGCGCAGCGACTCGATCGATACACGGATATGGTCGCCATTCGCGCGGAACTTGTGCAGCTTCTTGGAAAACGTACGCGCACGCGGCTTCAGGATCAGCCGCATCGCGACGAGCGTCAGGTAGGCGAGACAGAGCCAGTACTCGCGCTCGGGCATCGCGAAGCGCGAACCGACGAGCGCGACCATTCCGATCAGACACACGAGGTCGGCGATGTTCGAGTGCGAGCGGAAGAGCGCCAGGCGCATGCCGAGCATGCGGATCACCATGTCGATAAAGTAACAGAGCATGAGCCCCGAGGAGAAGAGGCGCGAGCTCTTGGCGGCGATCTCGTCCGGGAACGTCTTCTTGGGCGCGAACGAGATGGCGAGCACCTGCACGAAGAAGTCGAGGAAGAGCGCGAAGGTCTCCGAGTAGTGCCACTTGCGCGAGTCGATGACGCGCAGGAAGAAGAGACGGCTGCCCATGCCGCCGCCGCCGCCGTGCTGCGCGCCCTTGATGGAGCGCGGGTCCGACGCCTCGGTGAGCGGGCCGCCAATCTTGACGAAACCGCTGCCGTCGTTGGGCAGGCGCTCGAAGTCCGTGTTCTCGCTGCTCATGAGATCGGGGTGCTCCACGGGGCTCTGCTTGTCCAGGTTGCTGCTCTTGGAGTGCAGGAACGCGCCACCGCCGCCCTTCTTGGTCATGCGGACGGAGTGCTCGGGAGATGCGGAAATGCGCGCGCACTATGTGAGGGGGAAACAGGGGAAGGCGGCGGCTGCGACAGACCATCACTCGCGCGCAATACTGAAACCAAGTGACTTGGAGAAAAGAGGGGGGGGGGGGGGGGGGG
>JAADVP010001136.1:0-10715 GCA_023335675.1 Globisporangium solare | reverse complement strand
TTCCTCTACCGCACAAGCGCGTGTGCTGTGTTTTGGGGACTGTTGTGAACAGAGCCCCATTACACTTGCTCTTTAACCAACGTTGGACGGTTCGTTTACATACCTTCAATGCTGTTGCAATCGTGGCCAGGGCGAGGCCTTGTGCGCGAAGTTGGTAACATATTTTTCTTTCTTCGAGTGAGTGCATTGTTATTCTGTTTTGAAAAAAAAATATCAGGAGTGACATTTTCGATAAATCACTTTAGATTTTCGAAGGTGACATTCTCGATTAATCCCGTAATAGCGTGTCAAAATAATACCCCCATATTTGTCACTCTTATTTGTAGCATCCGATTTTTATGTGGGCCACTCCATCTCACCACGTGCCACTTGAAGCGGTACACTTGCTTTTTTGGCGCACTGTTTTTTTTTGTGGCGCGCGGGAAAAAAACCAGCGCGCCATTTGTTGGCGCGGCATTCAGTAGAAGGCGCCATCTGCATAATCGAGCCTCGCCTCTACGGACAGCGCGCGATGGCGAAGCCCAAGCAGCAGAAGACGCTGCTGAGCTTCTTCAGCTCGCCGCCCAACGCTGCGACCAAGAAGCCCGCGGCGACGCCCGCCAGCGCCGCCAAGCCTAAGCAAAAAGCCACGCCAAAGTCGAGCAGCAGCGCGTCGAAAGCTGCAGCTACGCCGAGTTCGGCTACGAAAGCTGATGACGAGAACACGCGCAAGCGGATCGACTTTTCACCAAAGCTGAAGAAGCGAAGTGACGAAGAGGATGCAGTTGGAGACGACGACATGGTGATGCAGGATGCGGCTTCGACGACACGCGGCACAAAGCGCAAGGCGTACGAGGATTTCCTCGGCACGGACTCGGAGGAAGAAGATGTAAGTGCGGCTAAGAAAGCGGCGAGCAAGGTAGTGAGTCAGCCGCCAAAGCAAGCACCGCGTCGCACGCCGACAAAGGTGATCGTGGACGATGACAACAGCGACTCGGACGCGAAAAGTGGGCCTGCTACGACGCCCGAAAAGCGCATGCGGCGAAAAAGAATCACCAGCAACGTTGTTAGCAGCGACGACGACGAGGAAGAGTGGGATCCGAAGGGTGCCAAGGGAGGAGATGACGGAGACAACGACAATGACTCCGAGTTCAGCGCCGACGCGAGCGACGGTACCGATGATGACGACGAAGACGACGAAGAGGAGGAAGAGGACGACGAACCAGCGCGTCCAGCAAAGCGACGGAAAGCGACCGTGACACCAACGAAACCAACCGCAAGGAAGTCGGTGCCAGCAAAGAAGGCGGGAGCATTCCTGTCTCCACCTCCGTCATCAATCAAGAAAAGCGCCACGACTCCATCGTCGTCGACAAAGAAATCCCCGGGCGCTGGTGCTTCGTTGAATGCTCCAAATGGAGGAAGTGAAGTTGTCGCAGCTCTCGGGACAGGCACTCACATCCATGACTCGCTCCCATTTTTGCATGAAAAGCGTCGCGACATCAATGGGAACGCGCCAGATTCGCCCGACTACGATCCGCGAACGCTGTACGTACCTCCCGAGTTCATCAAGAAAGAGACTCCGGCGATGGTGCAGTGGTGGGAGGTCAAGTCTCGCAACATGGACACCGTGCTGTTCTTCAAAGTGGGCAAGTTCTACGAACTGTTCCACATGGACGCTGACGTTGGCTTCAAGGAGCTCAACTTGATTTATATGAAAGGTG
Source organism: Globisporangium solare (assembly GCA_023335675.1). Classification (NCBI taxonomy): domain Eukaryota; phylum Oomycota; class Peronosporomycetes; order Pythiales; family Pythiaceae; genus Globisporangium; species Globisporangium solare. The sequence continues at coordinate 9,015 of JAADVP010001136.1, read as the reverse complement.
ACAAAGCGCACTCGGGATTTCCCGAGATCGCATACTCCAAGATGTCGTCCCAGCTCGTCGAGAAAGGGTACCGCGTTGCACGCGTGGAGCAGACCGAGACCCCAGAGATGATGAAAGAGCGGAACGCTAGCTCTGCGACCAAGTCCAAGGTCGTGCGTCGTGAGATCTGCTCGCTGCTGTCGGTCGGGACTAATACAAGCAGCTTCTTGGATGCCCCGATCTCGTCGCAGGAACAAGTCTCGCGGAAACTCGTCGCGGTGAAAGAAGATGGAGATGCAGCGTCGAAATCGCTTCGTTTCGGTGTTTGCATGATCGACTCGTCAACAGGAGCGTTCCACTTGGCGGAATTCGACGATACCGAGCAGCGTGATCGGTTGAAGACTCTGTTTGCGCAATTCCACGTCGTTGAGATCGTCAGTGAGCGCGGAGGACTCTCAAACGATACGAAGATGGTACTGAAACACGCTACGCCTGCGGCGATTCGTAGTGAACTCCGCGTGAGCAAAGAGTTTTGGGATGCGGCGCGCACGATTGACGAGATTGAGCGAGCGGGATACTTCAAGGAGAGTGGTTGGCCTTCTGCCGTGCTTGATTTCCTAGAAATGGATAAGACCGTCAAGTTCGACGGTCAGCTTGCTGTCAGCGCGCTCGGAGGCTGCATCTGGCATCTGCGACGTAGTATTATTGACCAAGAGCTGATCTCGCTGTGCAACTTCAGTCGATACAAACCAGCGGACGAGGAAGCGCGCGAGCAGCGCGAACATGCGGGGGTTCTCGCGACGTCCAAGGCTGAGTTGACACAGCATTTTGTCGTGCTTGACTCGCAAACTATTCAGAATCTCGAGATTCTCACCAACAACTTCAACGGATCGCGCGCTGGGTCGTTGATTGACATTATGGACAAAACGGTGACAAGCTTCGGAAAGCGCATGTTCCAGGAATGGGTCGTTAAGCCGTTGTGCAAGGTCTCAGAGATCAACGAGCGATTGGATGCGGTCGACGAATTGGGGAAGCAGCACGAGTTGATGACTGAAGTACGCGACTACTTGCGGAAGTTGCCTGACTTGGAGCGTCTTCTGTCACGAATCCACGCATTGGGGTCGGCGCACAGGTCTAAGGAGCATCCTGATAGCCGAGCGATCATGTACGAATCCAACACGTACAACATTCGTAAGATTCGAGATTTCGTAGCTGTGCTCAATGGCTTTGAGGTGGCCATGGAGCTTGTGCAAGGCTACGGAGCACGATTTAGTCAATTTTCATCGCCAATCCTGCAGGGGATTCTAAAGACACGAGCTTCAGAGGAGGAAAACAATGTCCGTGCGGCAAACTCGTTGAAACTCGGTCATTTCCCTGACTTGCGCGCAAAGCTCGAGTTTTTCCAGCGCAGTTTTGACCACTCAGTCGCACAGAAAAGCGGTGTGATCGTGCCACCTGAAGGGTTTGATCCCGAGTACGACGACGCGTGTGCAGATATTGCTCGCGTCGAAGGGGAGCTTCAGGAATACTTGGCAGAACAGCAAACAGCGCTTCGTTGTAAGCAGATCGTGTACTGGGGCACAAAGAAAGACGATCGATTCCAGTTGGAGGTGCCAGAGAGTGCCGTGAGTTCGAAACAACCGAAAGAGTACGAACTGAAGTCAAGAAAGAAAGGGTACAAGCGGTTCCACACGCCCACGATCCGAGGGCTCATGGCCCAGCTTGTGGCGGCAGAAACGCGGAAGGAAGAAGCCTTGAAGGATCAGATGCGCAAAGTGTTTCACCGATTCGACGAAGACTACAAGTATTGGCTGAAAGCCGTGCAGTGTCTCGCGGTGCTCGACTGCCTGCTCAGCTTAGCGCTCGTGAGTAGCCAAAGCGATGGGTACACAAAGCCTGAGATCGTGTCTGCTGCAGTGGGGAACAATGGTGTTCCGTTCGTCGACATTGAAGAAGGTGTGCACCCGTGCGTCGCGGCAACGTTTGACGGTGATTTCATTCCGAACGATGCCCAGCTGGGAGTCTCGGGCCACGGCCAGATGGTGCTCCTCAGTGGGCCAAACATGGGCGGCAAATCGACTCTGCTGCGCCAGACGTGTGTGCTCGCACTCATGGCTCAGATCGGCTGCTTTGTGCCTGCCCAGAAATGCCGCATGAGCCCCGTGGACCGTATTTTCACGCGCATCGGTGCCTCGGACCGTATTCTCGCGGGTCAGAGTACGCTCTACGTCGAACTTGCAGAGACTGCGACGATCCTCAACCACGCGACCAACCACTCGCTTGTGATCTTGGATGAGTTGGGTCGCGGGACGTCCACGTTTGATGGCACAGCGATCGCGTACTCGGTCGTGGAGCATTTGCTTCGTGAAATCCGCTGTCGGTCGATGTTTGCGACCCACTACCACTCGCTCGTGGAGGAATACGCCGAACACGAGCAAGTATCCTTGGGCCATATGGGGTGCATTGTGGACCCCGACAACGACCGGAAGGTGACGTTCCTGTACAAATTAGAGGAAGGGATGTGCCCGAAGAGTTACGGCCTCAACGTTGCGATGCTGGCAAAGTTGCCCGATGAAGTTGTTGAATGCGCGGCCCGCAAATCTGCGCAATTCGAACAATCGCTACAGGCAAAGGCTCATGCGGCCGCAGCAGGGGAAGGAGCAAACGTCGAAGATATCGTCACTCAAGTGCAGCAGCTCTTAGAGCAAGGCAAGGAAGTCGACATCGAACAGCTAACAGCACTGTGGCGCACGATCCAAGCGCGCGTCAGGTAGATAAATTGATCTTAGTCCTTGAACGCTTTTTTTCATATGCAACTACTAAGTGTTTTATCGTATAAAATGAACCAAGAAAGCACAAGTGCTCGCCCATTCGTCTCAACTCGTGAACGATCTTGTGGCTCCTTGACAGATGATGAGGTAGCGCAAACGGAAGTTGGCTCTTTGACAGTGGGCGTGCTTGTGTTGAGGACGTGGTAAAGCAAAACACCTAAAGAAAGATCGTGCCTTCGCAAGTCAGCGAGGTGCGAATGAAAGGATATTATGGCATGAACTTTAGAGAAATGGACATGCATTTCTGGCATTTTGCCACACAGGTCAAAGAAGGAATGGAAGAAACAAGGGCAAGGCGAAACACGATGCTCAACTACAAGATCGTGGACGTTCTCACGCTTCCACCTGAGCTTCGGCGGTGGCAAGCGCCGATCGAACCTTGTACAGCACACGCTTGACTCCGACGATAAGCAGCGCGATCACGGCGACAGCGCCGACGACTGCAACGATGCCAACAGCGTACTCGAACGGACTCAAGGCTAACTTGTGTTCGACGGCCGGCTCTGGTTCAGATGAAGACGATTTCACTGACGCTGCCTGCATCTTCATCGTGCCAGGCATGACGGCCAAAGTCGCGCTTGGGCACGGCAAATAGTATCTGGACCTGCTCGTATTCCACGTCTTGCACAGACGACACTGACTGGACCCGATGCACCCAGTACTGCCCCGTACACAAAGCGGGTCGTAATACACCGAAATCCCATTTCTACTATCAGCCGCGGAGACCGCTACGCACGTTGGTGATGGAGTGGGCGATGGCGTTGGTGTCGGCGCTGGCGTTGGAGATGGAGTGGGCTCGGGCGTTGGTGACAGAGTAGGTTGTGGCGTCGGAGCTGGCGTCGGAGCTGGCGTCGGCGATGGCGACGGCACTACAGCCAAAGGGTAATCGTTGAAGTTTTTCGATTGCAGAGTAATCGTGACCTTGCAGTACATGCAGTTTTTGGCGAAGCAACCGACGCCTCCCCACGAGCGCATATGCAGGATTCGCATGCGCGGAGATATCAGCATTGCGATCACCTGGAGACACGAGAGACTCACAAACTTCGTCCGTGTACACAGTTGCCAGTGACGGCACCGGAGCTGCAGTCGGCACCGCTGGAGTCGCAGTCGTCGTCGCTGGAGTCGCAGACGTTAGTGTTGGCGTTGGGGCCGCAGATGTTGGTGTAGGTGTTGTGTTGATGCAGTCAACGAATCTGGCTGACTGTGTAGTGACTGCGGTTTTGCAGTAGCGGCACGTGCCCTGGAAGCACCCGATGCCACCGAGAGTCGAGCATGTCAAATCTGCGTACGCAGAGATGCCAACGAGTCGGTCGCCTTGCACCACAGCATCCGCGCAGCTTCTTGTAGCCGGCGTAGGCGTTGGAGTGGCTACGGTCGTAGTTGGAACCGGAGCGACAGTGGTGGATGCAGGCGCAGACGATGGTGATGGCGATGGTGACGCCAACCCCAGGGCGTCGCAGCTGAGATAGACAGAGGTCTTGGTGGTCCCAGGCACTTTACACAACCGGCACACTTTCTGGAAGCACCCAAGTCCGCCATTTTGGCATGCAGGATCCGTGACAACAGTGAGACCGTTGCCTTTGTCCCCTGCAGACGCCACAGAAGAGCAGATGTCGCCCCAACGTTTAAGACAGAGCCTGCAGGTAATTCTGGAGAGACTGTCGTCGGTGTCGGAGTCGGTGTCGGAGTCGGTGTTGGCGTTGGCGCAGGCGTTGGTGCAGGGGTCGGACAGTTGACAAAGTTCTGGGACTGTGGGGTAACTCTCGTCTTACAGAAGCGACAGCCAGTCTTAGTGTTGCAGCCAATGCCGTCTTGAGTCGCGCAAGCCGCATCTGAGAACGCACTGATACCAACATCGGCATCACCCTTGGAGACGGATGCTGCGCATGCTCCCAACGCTGGAGATGGCGACGACGTTATTGGCGCAGGGCTGCTTGGGGTTGGCGTCAGCAAGGGTGATGACGTTGCTGGCGCGGGACTGCTTGAAGTTGGAGCGGCCGTGGGTGCCGATCCAAGAGTCGCGCAGCTGACATACATGGAGGACTTGGCCGAGTCCCAGTTCTTACAAAAGCGGCACGAGCCTTGGAAACATCCGATACCGCCTGTGCGGCATGGCGCGTCTGTGGCGATACCGATGCCAAATGCCGCGTCCCTATCAGATACACGCGAACACGCACTACTTGCTCCTGTGGCCGTCGATGGCGTTGGGGCCGTCGACGGCGCTGGGGTCACAGGTGCGAAGGCCTTGCAGCTCATCCAGTTGATCGACTGCGGGGTGTCCCAGTTCTTGCAGTACCGACATGTGCCTCTAAAGCAACCGGTGCCGCCGGCCACGCAGCTCGCGTCCGCTACAACGTCGATGCCTGCAGCCTTGTCTCCACTGGATACCGTGACGGGACATGTCACGACGTCCAATTGCCTTTCAGTCGGATCGGACACGGCTAGTGCCGGAGAAAGCAGCACGACATGCACAGCACTGAACGCGAGGATCTTGGACCACGTCAGGCGACTTGCCTTCAATCGCTTCCCAGATCGCACCATACTGAGGTGCTCGTCGAGTGTTTGCAGCAAGGTTCTTGGCTTGAGACTCGTTGGATACTGCACGCCAGCGCGGAGAAACAAGAAGTGAGCAAAGTCTCGGAAGCAAGCCTGCGAGCGCCACCGCACGCAAAGAGCCTTGGTGAAGAAGTGACGGTTGTAACCACTGGCTGACACCTCTTTGCTTTCAGTGGCTAATAGCCGCCCATGCAGTTGTTGGTTACCAGGATGGCCCACTACTAGCCGTTCAAAGCATGATAACAGGTGGTCGGCATTCAGTCAAACCTACAGCGACTCGCAGATCCACTCAGGAGCATCAGTTGCCATTAGACTCTGTCGTGTTTTCTTTCTTTGTTTCATGCTCATAAACCACTCTGGCGTCCTCGCAAGCGGCTTGAGAAGTTTCTGGGAATACGTCAACACAGCTCACAGACGTCTGCAAGAGATCAAAGCGCGACTCTTCCTTCTACCACCTCAACGACGACTTTTCCCTTTCGCTGGCGGTTTCCCTTACACGCAGCTCCATTCGAGCCTTGGGACTCCACATCACTCAAGCGTCAGCCACATGCAACCACTTCCAACACAGTGGCGACTTCTTGAGCATGCGACCGCCGCACGTTGTACCCATGCCTTATGGCTACACTTGCGATGGAGTGATGGTCGTTTGCCACCACGTAGCAATCGCATATCAGAGGGCGGGGGAACTATTCAGTTACACAGGGACCACAGTACCTTCTCTCCAGTGTCCATCCATCATCACGTTGCCTGTTCTATGCGCCCAATTGACTGAGCCGAAGTGGTTGGTGCTCGCAAAGCATATTGCAAAAATGGCGCCTAAGCAGGACGGACCCGCGGCGAAGAAGCGCAAGACGTCGGCGCCCAAAGCCGACGCCACGCCGCTGGTGCTCGACAAAGGTACGCGCTCAGAATGGGGGTTTCCTTGATGCACAGGGGGGCGAGGGCTGACGCCGTCTTGTTGGATGCAGCGATCGCCGAGGATGAGATCATGGACCCGCACGAGCTCGCGGCAAACACCGAGATCCACAGCGCGATGCAGTCGAAGCTCTTCTTCGAGTGGCTCATCTTCCCGATGCCGCTGAAAGATTTTTACGAAAAGTACTGGGAGAAGCGACCGCTGGCGATCAAGCGCAAGTTCCCAAAGTACTACGACGGATGGTACGCTCGTTGCCTGGGCAATGAATGACCTCTCTCCACTGATGTGCACCAAACGTTTTTTTCTGACGACTGGAATCTTCTTTTGTTTTGCATGGCGATAGGTTCAGCAAGGACGAGATTGACCGCATCCTGAAGGAGCACACGCTTGAGTACGGCGCGGACATTGACCTCACCAAGTACATCAACACCACTCGCCATACGCTGAATCCGGATGGCGCTGCGACGTCCAAGCAGGTGTGGAAGCACTTCGATGACGGTTGCTCGGTGCGGTTGCTGTGTCCGCAGAAGTTCTCGGACGCGATCTGGAAGATGCTGTCGATCCTCGAGGGCGAGTGGGGGTGCATGGCGGGATCCAACACGTATCTGACCCCAAAGGGCACGCAGGGGTTTGCGCCACACTACGACGACATCGAAGCGTTCTTGCTGCAGGTCGAAGGCACGAAGCACTGGAAGGTGTATGCTCCGTTGGACGACGCGACCACGCTCCCTCGGTACTCGAGCGGCAACTTCAAGCCGGACGAGATCGGCAAGCCAATCCTCGAAGTTGACCTGGACGAAGGCGATTTGCTGTATTTCCCACGTGGCTTTATCCACCAAGCACGATCAGCGAAAGACAAGCACTCGCTGCACGTGACCGTGTCGACGGGCCAGCAAAACACGATTGGCAACTACCTGGAGGTACTGGTCCCGGAAGCGCTCGCGAGCGCGATCAACAGCAACGTGAGCCTGCGTCGCTCACTACCGCGGGATTATTTGGACTACATGGGCGTGATGCACTCGGATTTGGAGGGCGATAATCGCCGCCAGGAGTTCGCTGAGCAGATCAAGAAGGCGCTAAAGGGGATCATGGGCGACGCCATGGGCATGCTTGATGCGGCCGCGGACCAGATGGCCAAGAACTTCCTCGTCGACCGCTTGCCGCCGTGCCTTGAAGACGAAGAAGAAAACTGCACCAACGACAACAGTCCGCTGCTCAAGATCACTGTCAATACGCAGCTCAAGCTCATCCGTCACAATATCGTGCGCCTGGTGATCGAAGACGGCAAGGCCGTGGTGTACCACTGCCGAGAGAACTCACGGCTGCATCACGAGATCCCGATCTCGCCGCTGGAGTTCGAGCTGGACGACGCCGAGAGCATCGAGTTCATTCTGCAGAGCTACCCGGATTTCTTCCGCGTAGGCGACATGCCGCACGAAGACCCTGCGGACCAGATCGAGCTGGCCAAGGCACTGTACAAGGAAGGCATCCTCATGTTCCAAAAATCGTAATTGATGCCCAACAGCGTTGTTGTTCGTGAAGCTAGAACGCATTTTCCACATAAATATGATGAATGCATACACCTTTTGATATACACTTGTGCAAATACCTCAAGTGTAGCCTGACGCTTAAAGCAAGCTCGACTTGGGCTGTATGCTCAGTACTTTCCATTTAGAGTTTAAAGAGACGAGTATAAAAACATGACGCAAGAGATATGACCACTATCAATACGTGCAACTAACCGTACGGCGATCGCTTCTTGCTTCACAAGCGCTGATGGCCTCGCATGACGGATATCGGGAAGCCGAGTCTTCGCTTAATTCTGCTGAGTTTATTGCGCGCTCTGGATGATCGTGAGGAACTCTGATTTGAGCGACGCACCACCCACGAGGAAACCATCCACGTCGTGCAACGCGATGAGTTCGGCGCAGTTCTTGCCGTTGACCGAGCCGCCGTAAATGATGCGCACCTTTTGCGCAACGTCTCCGGACACGCTGGTGGCGAGCCAGTGGCGCAGGTTCTTGTGTGCTTCTTGCGCCTGCGCTGGCGACGCGACGACACCCGTGCCGATGGCCCAGACGGGTTCGTACGCGATCACAATACGGTCCCAGTCCTTCTCACTGATGAGGTCGGCGAGCGCCTGCGTTTGGCGCGTGATGACGTCGAGCGTCTTCTCAGCCTGACGCTCTTCAAGCGTCTCACCGATGCAGAAGATCACGCTGAGACCAAGGTCGAGCGCGCGCTTTGTCTTCTTCGCGACGATCTCATCCGTCTCGCCGTAGTACGCGCGACGTTCCGAGTGACCCGTGAGCGTCCAGCTGAGGCCAAAGTCTGCAGTCATAATTGCAATGAAAGCTCCATAAGTATCTTCGACACACAAGTATCTTCAAGGTCAACATCAACATCACAAACGTACCAATGAGTTGTTCAGCGGCGATCTCGCCTGTGTACGCGCCCGTGCCCGTCAGACTGACGTTCTGCGCACACACGGAGATGTTCTTCTGGATCAAACCCTGCGTGAGCTCCAAGTGGAGCGCGGTCGGCGCGACGATCACGTCCACCTGCTCCGTGTCGATCTCGGCCGTGTTGAGCACGCCGATGAGCTCGCGCACCGATTGTTTCGTGCCGTTCTGTCCTCGTCCCGAAAGCGAGTGCCCGAAAAGATTCAAAGCAACAACAACAAACAAACGCATGAATGAGAGAGAGAGAGAGAGAGAGAGAGAGAGAGAGAGA
>JAADVP010001135.1:0-10727 GCA_023335675.1 Globisporangium solare | reverse complement strand
GGGTAAATCAAATCATCGCCAACTTTGCGTGGATCTCCTGGAATCACACAAAACGAGAACAAAACAAAATGGCCGATCTTCTCGCCAACATGGCAATGAACTCCAAGAATGCGAAGATACTCACCGACGAATCGCGGGGAGATGATCAAGTTCTTATGTCCCAAGTCGCAGCTCTGCTCGACAATGATATCGGTGCCACTCCGTCAAAACTTAGAAACACCTCACTGTTAGCAGTGTTAATGAGATTCAGGAATTCTTAAACTGTATGTAGATCATAAGTTAAATAGAATTACCTTCTCTCTCTCCCTTTTGACAGGCTCGTGGCAACCAATCATTCTGCACTGAGCTGCAAATGCTGATCAAGTCAGTTCTAAACATAATAGTATGCCGGACTACCGCGGTGTTCACGCTTGCTGACTACGCTGATTAGCAGATACACCCCCATTGTACATGCCGAGTCAACGTCAATCCAATGCGACGCGCTGAAGTGTTTCAAGACCCAGTTTAACTCCACTTCGACAGCAGTGGTATGCCACGGCTCGTCAAGGCGGATGGCTCGAAGAACTCGGCCCTCTTTTAGCTCTCACTTGTTCGTATCCCTAGACAAACATACACTTGGCAGGCCGCTCATTGCGACAGATTGCTCAACCCTGCAACGCAACACTGCCATGGCCCCAGACAGCTCGCCGCCTCAAATCGCCTGACGCGATCAATCTCCAGTGATATCGCGACCGAAATCGCGCACGTTCACGCTGAAGCCATTTGTCGTAAACTCCATCAAGACATACACTTTAGCGGTTCAACTGCTGCGACAGATTTGCTCTGCAGTCTGGTGCTCGGCATGCAGCGCTACGCTGTGAGAAAGTGTACACACAAAGCAGCAGCAAACCCAAGTCTCTACCGCGAAACAATGATTATGAGCCGCACCGCAGATCTGAACGCTTGACGTCAACATGCTTGCGTATTATGGCACGGCACGTCGGACAAGAAGCGCGCCAGTTCCGCAGCGAGAGCCTCTGCCGTCTTGGCAACTGGAACGTGCACGAATTGATTGGGGAGTCTGCACCGTGTTCAGCACTGTACCCAGATGTTCGCGTGGAAAGCGCGCTGCGGCGCAATCGGCGACCACAGTTCTCTCGTCCGCCTTTTTTTTGTTTTTCCAATTTCCCAACAAAGGGAGAAAACCTCTGCAGTGCAGCGGCGTGCACGTCACTCGCCCAGGATCCAGCCATTCGTGTCTCTGACACACATTCTCTAAACCCTCTATACACCTGCATTTTACCTCTGTATGGTTCCACCAAGAGCAACACGTGCAAAAACAGCGCTCAACTTCTGTTTACGCGCACGCGGCTGGCGTCAACGCTTCCAAGCGATCACGCCAAGTGTCACAGGCGCCGCTGCAGCTGATGGGAACGTTCGGTGGGCGGCGCGTTCGGAGACGACAAAAATTACTAAACAAAGCACATGGCGCTCGAGTTTCGGATGCCACAGTTCTGGTCGGGAGGAAGGAAGAGTCGTTCGAATCGGCCGTGCCGCATTGCTCCAGCAGACTCCGATCTCGAGTGTGGCTCCCATTTTTGTGGCATCATCAAGCTGATGATTGCCAGAGCTTCGTTTGTCCAGTTTGCTGATTGCGTCGGGATTAGTACAGAACCAATCGTTGTACCCAACTTCAACCCGACCCTGGTGTCCTCAGCCACACGGGCTCATAAACAAACCATCTCGCATCCGAAGCTTCTTCTTGATGATATGGGTCGGGCTGCGTTTGACATCTAACAAGGACGCGCGATCATTGCGAAAGGTTGCCGAGGTCTCGGGCTACCGCAAAAAGGAACAACGTGTAGGTGCGCTGCCCGTCTCTTTGAAAAAGCAAGGAGTTTTCGCAGCTCGTTACTGGTTGCGCGGCAAATCGCGCGCCTAGCGTCGTGTTGAACCGCCACGACTGGAATTCGAGTGCGTAACCAACATAAACAGTAAAGCAAGCCTGGGCTGCAGAACCTTGCTGTGTCAGATGGCAATGCCATTTTGAACTGAACGAGACACTTCACCGCTCACAAACGAGACCCGATCGTCCAATAAGGCATTTTCGGCACGCCGCTACGGTATGATGAAAACCCGACATGCAGCGTTCTTCTCTACTGCGGCGTTGGACAATTCTGACACACGAGAAATGCAAGTCTAGGGCCATGGAGGCTGCCGTTTGACGTCCGACAGCCGACGACCTCCGAAGCTGACCGGCTGAGAAAGAACTGGCGACACGGCGGCTGCGAGACCAGGAACTTTAAAGCTTGCGAGAGTGCAGTGGCAGTTTCATTCTCACGTGCCGCGGTCGCTTTGAATAACACGTGCAAAAGGATACGATCACGTTTAACGCAGTGCTGTGCATCCAGCAAAAGAGCCGACACTAATTCAAAAGGCTGCTTTGAGTTCACTCTCTGCGACAAATTGCGCCTGGTAGGATCGATCGATCCCCATGAGAGATTGGTCATTCGCTCATGCAGAGTGGGGCAACTGGAGACTCGAGAAGAAAAAAAAACTCACATGGGACGACTTCAACTCGATCTGTGGTCCGTGCATTGGTTCACAAGCTCAAATAAGTATCTATAATTAGTGGGAGTCTGTCTTAATTTTTCAGGCGGAGAGTGTTGGTCATAGTCGCAGCCATCAAAGCATTCAGCGACCTGCATACCTCAATACCAACCTCTTTACGATTTCTACGAACCTTCGACAATCTCTACATAAATTCTTTTTATATAGCGTATTTGACCAGAACAGTGGCTTCTACTTATTTTAGCGAGCGATCCGACTTGGGGCGGTGCCGCATGTGTCTCACCAGCTGCCTTTGGGCGTTTTCGAGCGTTCTTCATTTCCCATTTGACCACGTAGCACGCAAAGACAACCATGTGTCCCCCCCCTCTCACTCGACAAGACACGACCAAGTGAGCTGCTCGTCGTTGGTGCCAACGCACGAGCGACGTGACTCCAAGGTCGTCTCTAACAGCGAGGCCTCGGCAGCTCCGCTTGCATCGAGTGATGTCAACAAGCTTAACCTCCTCTCCTCAGCTGACATGCTGCCGTACAGCAGCGGTGGCGCTGGCACGCTCAACCGGGCTGAGTGCGTGAACGTGACCAAGGAGATCAAGCGTCGCGGACTCAGCTTGTACGTCGTCGATGTACACGTGTATCGCAGCGAGTCTCTTTCACGAGTCTCGGACCTAGTGGATTCATCCCCAGCAACCTCGCGGACCTCGATGCCCGAATTGCGGAAACTGCTACCAACCGGTCGCGAGCCAGCGTATCAGATCGAGCACCGTTTCGTCGACTTCCAGGAGCTCAAATGCGCGCTGCAACGAGTCATGAAAGAGCATGCTTCGTACTGCTCTCATTGTCAGACGCTGAACGCGTTCCCCGGGCACCGCAACAACAGCTCATGGAGGTTCAAGCGCATTATCAAGTCCAAAGCGCGGCGTAAAGTGATGCTGACCAACTTTGTGAACAGCGTGCTGAGTCTTACGAACAAGTGCGAGACAAACAACCGCGTGTGCTGCGTCAACAGGGACGTGACAAGTCTCATCGAGCGCTTCGTGCGGCGGCAGTATGTGGAGTCGCTTGGTATCACCTGATGCGAGAGTCACGACAGCAAGCAAGCACATAAATCGCGTCTATTATATCTGGCACGTTCATGCAAATCCTAATAAATTCATAGAAGCTGAGTTGACTCTCGCCTTTTCCATTCGTCTTAAATTGTACGCTGCTACTCCTGCTGGTCCTGCTGCAGCAGAAACGCATGCAGCAGGACGCAGGCCTGGTCTTGACCATGGCACCTGAGTGCATCTTCATTGCGTTTCACGATGCCAAGCAGTGTGTTCAGGAACTTTGTAAGCGTCTGCACAATTTTTCTGTCTGACCCCATGAGCCGGAGAATGGTACCTGGTCTGTTCTTTGCGGTGTCGAATGAACGGAGAACACTTCGACAAAAGTCGCAATACGCTTGGAAATGCGCGTTGCGTATGCTAAGGAACACGTTCAGACGCAGGTCGTCGAACGCGAAATAGTCTCGCTCGACACGAGCGACCACACGGCTGCTTCGAGCAGTGCAATCTCGAGGCGATCGATGCTGCATGGCGGTTGGTGCTGCTGCAGGGATGCGGCTCGTCGTGGATGCGTACTCATGGGACCCGACCACGTACATGCGCTCGCCGTCGCGGGGTGCAGCGCTTGTCACTTCCACGAATTCGATCCTCTTGAGCGCAGTCAGCAAGCGAAGGCGCTGACTCGTTGTTTCAGGCGTGATGGACGCTGGTGTCAAAGTGCTTGGCAGCATGCTTGATACCTCAACCGATGCGTGGACGACGGAGTAGACTTGACCAACCAACCTGCAGCAATACTTGAGAGCTCTACGACGAAGATCGTAGAACAAAGGATGACAACAGAACTCGCTACTCATTAGAAGCCGCGCTGGAGTACGCGATGCTCTTAAACCGAAAAGGAAAGCTGCATCGATGCCTCGTTGTACAAGTACTTAGAACCAACTGCTGGCGGTACGACAGGGTAATCAACAAGGCGCGGGCTGTGTGTATTGTTTACTCGCAAGTTCCTCCAGTGTACCAAATACATCCACATGGTGAGCTGTGGATTCAGCGCAGTAGCTACAACATACCGATACACATCCAATCAGTGCGTTTACGAAGATGTGGAAGCTGTCAACTCACATAGCGACAGTTCGTTTGCTTCACGAGATTGTACGAACCACTCACCCGCTGCCACCTTACGTCATACCAACGAACAACCAGTCTTCACTGCAAATCATCTACGATGGATGGGGTTAGTGGGACTTATGCATACCGTTCTACACATGCACTCCGATTAAGCTCGATCTCCACGCACCCAGCCGCCCTTCCGCAATGGCACGTATATTTTTGTGTGTTGAGCACAGCGTCAAGAGTGGTGGTCGCCTACCTGGAGTCAGGCTAGCGAAAGAGCACGCCCTATTTTGCATTCCTCGACGGATAAACAGCTCGTCTGAAAGTTTATTATTGAAGTAGTATTGTGAAAACTACGCTTGAATAGAAAACAGAAAGTCGTGCAACAGAGAGCAGACCTTGTCCTGGCCACGGCACTCACGCATGCTGCCGCTGCACTTCACGATCTCCAGCAATGCATTGATAAACTTCGTGAGTGTTTGCTCAACTCTTTTGCCCGACCCCAGGAGTTTGAGGACATTGCCAGGCTTGTGTCTCCCACTGCTGACTTCGTCAACAACATTATGGCAGAACGTACAATATGCCCGATAGTGCGCGTTGCGGGCGCTGTAGAATGCGTTTAAGCGCAACTCGTCAAAGGACGAATACGCTCGCTCGACACGGGTGACCACGCGGTTGCTTTGCGTAGTGTGTTCTGCAGACTGCGAAAGCGCTGACGCGTCTGGCCTTGTACTTGATGCTGCCACTGAGATATGGCTCGTTGCGGAGGCCTCAATCACATACACGCACTCGCCTTCGCGGACCACAGCGCTTCTCACTTCCACAAACTCGATTTTCTTGAGCGCCGTTAGCAAGTGAAGGCGCCGATTCGTTGCTTCAGGCGCGATGAAAGCCGGTGTCAATGTGTTTGGCAGCATGCTTTATCTGACCGACACACTCACAGTTGCTGAAGAGAGCTGATCAGGAAGTGAAGAGTTAAGCCCCAGTGAAATTCTCACCCGACCAATGACACGATGCCGATACCCGTCACAAGACTGTTCGCCAGTTTAGTCTAGCCAATACATAGCGTCCACGCGTCGTGGTGTACGCCTCTTTGTCATGGCGCGACCTGTTTGGTTAGCAGTGATCTTCGTGACGCTGTGGATAGCGACATGCGTCCAATCGTCCAGTTTACGAGGAGGGGGCTCTTACAACCGATGCACCAGTGCATACCAACTCACGTCAGAGACTTTTTGTCTACAATTGTGCTTTTGCTGCAACAAACTGTATCAGGCGGTGAGTGCTGGTCAACTGAGAGTGTCCTCATCCTTCCAGCAAGATTGGATGAGGGGAGGCCTGCCTGGTGCACTTTGCACCCTTTCTGTAGACCTTAACCGCGACGCCCTCTTTGGAATGAGTGTTGATGGCGGGCAGGTGATGGGGCCTTGTCAGTACAACACGATTGGAAGAGCAGATGTCCAGCATTGACTTGCCCAGAGCATTTCTACTCGAAATCGACTCGGGCACTTTGTGGCGAAGTTGAGTGAGCTGAATGATCGGACGACGTTCCCTCCCCGTCACTGTGACGGTGGTCGTGCTAATACCGTACGTGTAGACCAGAGTATGAGATCTGCGATAATGCCAAGTTCTGCAATACATGCCGTGAAACGCATGCCGAGTTCGGTCGCTTCCTCATCATATTGCGTCTTCAATAACACTATTCTCACACAGACATGCTGATGGGGGCGGTTGCGGAACAAATCCGAGTCACACAGAGTATAGTATGCTCATATTATGATATGCAGGTTTTGCACAAAGCCTGAACTATGGTTGTCGGTGGGGATTTCGCAAGGCTCGGCTATTGCTTCAATAAAAATTCGTGCACCAAAAAGCAGACCTTGTGTTCGCCACGGCAACCGTCCGTCTCTGCAGCGCATTTGGCGATCTCCAGCATCACGTTGAGGAATTTCGCGAGCGTTTGCTCCGTTTTCTTGTCCGACCCGAGGAGCTTGAGGACGCTGCCAGGCTTGTGCCTCCCGCTTCCAACCTCATCACACACATTTTGACAAAAGCTGCAAAGCGCCAGATAATGTGCGTTGCGCGCGCTATAGTATACGTGTGTGCGGAGGTCGTCAAACGACGAGTAGACGTGCTCGACTCGGGTAATCACGCGGTTGTGTTCCGGTAACGTAGCTGCCGAATACGCGTGAGTCTCAATCACGTACACGCGCTCGCCATCGTAGTTCGTGCCGCTTTTCACTTCCGCAGACTCGACTTTCTTGAGCGCCGCGAGCAGTTGGCTATGCTGAGCAGCCTTCTCCGGCACGATGCACACTGGCTTCAACACACTTGGCAGCATGCTCGAGTCTTCAACCGTATCGGGGTGGAAAATTCCCCAGCAAATAGACCAGGGCCACTGGTTCTATTCAGAACGCGGTGCAACTGAAAATGAATGGCATCATGAGAACAGCTCGTCCATAAGCACTCAGAGGTGCTTTTATCGAAGAAAGCGCGAGGCATTTTGAATGGTACTCTGTGGAACCTACTTTATGTCATCAATCGTTTTCTACAGTAGTACAACGAAGAACACCAAACTCTTCCTATCAATAAGTTTATCAGCGTCGCGCCGTGCAATCATGGCTTTGTGCGACAGCCAGGAATCGCAACTTGCCAATGTTGATGCCCAAGCCGCCCATCTCAGAGCGCTCATTTGCAGTGAACAAAGGCTTTCTTCTCTGCTTCGTGCGCCAGTTCCAATGGACTCAATAAGGACACTACTGTGCACGACTTTAGCCTCGCCCTTCAAAGCGCCCTGAGTACGAGCGCCTACAAGAGCAGGTGTATCGCTACTCTTATAATCAGTCTTGCTTGCTTTTTCCTCTACAACATCTCATTGCAGAGTCTTTTTTGCGAGCTGAGTGATCCAAAGACCTACATGCATATGAAAGCAACGATGTTGTTGATGAATGATGGTCAAGGTTCAGCGAGTGCTGGTCTGTTCATCACACCAGCGAGATTGGATGAGGGCGCAGCGACGTTTAATAACTCCTTTTGCCTTTCCTGGATGAGGGAGGGACGTTCTGGTGCGCTGTTGCACAAACAACAGGTCGGAGTGCAAAAAAGACGTGTGGGTGTGTGCAATATGCTGCGCTTGGCAAAGCTGAAGATGCATTTCGACAGTGTGCCCAGCTCCAGACCGTTCTCGTAATCGTCCTGTTTAGACGCGTGCCCATCTCCGAACTCGTCCAAGTACCACCCAGTTTTCCCCACGGCAGCAGACCAAAAGCGCGAATGCGGAGTGCATTTCGCTGCGTCCAGGAGCTCATTCCCGAATCCCTTGCGCCGTGCGCAGCCAGCCAGCACCTTCTATCGACATGCTGCCGGATACATTGACGCCAACTGTGATGGAGCCCGAATGGAGCTCCCAGCGGCGCCAACTCGAGGCAGCGCTCAGGAGGATCGAACGCATTGACGTCAAGCGCTCACTGGCGACCCACAACGGCAGCCGCGCTTACATCGTTGAAGTCTACGCGTTCGAGACGTCCAAGAACCGCATCCCAACGAACACAGGCCGGCCCGACCGCAGCGAGGCCTCGTGCACTACGATCGCTCGCGTCGAGCGACGGCGCTCGGCGTTCTCCGATCTGCGGTGCCGCGTCTACAACCACGTGTTCGAGGCCCACGAGCTCACGCAGTGCGAGTTTTGCCAGCGCGTGGACGAGATCGTCTGGGGCAACAACAACCCGGCGGGCATTAGTTTTTGGATGGCGTCTGAGGAGACGCGCATGCGGAAGCTCGCAAAGTCGGTGACCGCGCTGCTCGAGATCGCCCAACGCGATTGCGTAGAGAGCAGCCAAGTCTGCTTGGGCCGGGAGAAAGTCCATCAAGCGCTGCATAGCTTCCTGTTGACGACGGATTAACGCCGATGCAGCGAAAGAAAGAGGCAGGTATCATATATTTAAAGCATCAGCATCCGGAATTCCCAGGTAAAGCAACAAAAACCAAGCAACATGGGCATTTTGCTTTCACGCGACATTACTTCGTTGGAAAATGAGCACCACAGACACGCACGACACTATTTGAAACATTCACGCCATGTGTGCTTTTGTGTGTGTTTTGCTTCAGCCACCTGGATACGAGCGACTCGCTCGCCATCGCCACAGACACGCCACTTTAAATTACTCGAACGCGCTCTCGTCCAGATCAGAGACAGAAAGAGAGAGAGAGAGAGAGCGCCCGGCCAACACGACGACGATACACACACAGCACAGCACGCCACGACAACAAGTCGGCTAGGGCGACGACAGGTCGTGGGCGAACAGGAACTCGTACAGCGCCTGCGCGACCTGCTCCTGGCCACTGCACATCATGAGCGTGGCGCGCGGCGTGGCGGCGGCCTGCTTGACCAGGTCCAGGAACGCGTTCACGGACTTGGCGAGCGTGCGCATCACGCGCTTCTTGGGCCCAAAGTACTGCAGCAGCACGCCCGGCTGGTGCTCGCCCCACGCGACCTCGTAGATCATGCTCTTGCAGAACGCGCAGGGAGTGCGCTTGTGCGCGTTGTGCGCGGCCTGGTAGACGCGCCCGCGCAGGTCGACAAACTCGGCGAACCAGCGTTGCGTGCACATGACGGGCTCCGTCGTGTTCTTGAAGCTGTCGTAGCTCGTGGCCGGCGCCGCGGTCGGGGCGGAAATCCGGTTCGTTGGGATGCGGTTCGTGGACGCGTACTCGTACACGTCGAGCACGAACGCGCGGCTGCCGTCGATGCGCACGGTGCTGTCGACGCGCACACACTCAACGCGCTTGAGCGCCGTCGTCATCTGCTTGCCGAGCGAGCTCCACTCGGGCGCCACGCGCGACGCGTCCGTCGACAGACGCGGCAGCAGCATCAGCTCCACAGACATCGTTAGCACTGACTAAGGCGTTAAGGTACCGCGCAGCAGGTTGGGGACTGAGCAGTGAACCCAAGAGAGAGGCTGCGTTTGCGCCGCGCGTTGCAGAAGGAAAAAGAAGAAAATTCAAGCACGTGAGCGCGCGCTGTTAGGTCATGAAAAAGACGAGGGGGATGCGCGCGCACTGCGTCCCATCGCGTGTGCGCATCAAAACACAACAGGCGCGGCGGGGCCAGGTGGTGGTGCACGCAGTCTGCGGACCAGAACCGGCGGCGTTTGGGCGGGAGCCAAGAGGCGATTGATTTCTCCATCTCCCCCTCCCCCGCTGGGATTTATTTGCACGGTGCAACGGGCGGCATCTGCTCATTAGGAAGACCTGCGTAAATGAATACGCAGACCCAATTTGAGCCAGATGTGTACTGGACGATGATTCTCTCAAACACCTGAACAAAACCATTTATTCAAAATTGCTGCAAATCTGGAACTAGCTGCTAACAAATGGGATCTGTATTCGCTCCGTGGCACTTGAGTCGTCATTTAACACAACGCTCTTATGGTAAATGAAGCAATCCGAACTCCGTTCTTGGAGACTGGCGCCACTTCGCATTGTCATCGCCATTGCAGTTGGCCTTTGTGGAGTTTTAAAGAAACTTCGCAAAAGCTGCCAATTGCCATGTGGTCATTTCCGCTACCGTTGCGTCCATCCTCGTGCTCAGTGATCACCTATCAAACAGACTAAATGAGCGCTGCGACATGTGGGAACTCAGCATGTTTTACTTTGCCAGCAGTTGCGATCGTATCCTATCCAATAGCCTTCTCGTGAAGAGCCCTGTGGATGCAAAAGCCAACGCCAGAAAGAGATGATGCCTGACAAAATGATGGACCTTCCCCCCTTTCCCCCGTGTTCGATGAACGAACGAACGCGCATTCACGTGTCATCATGCAACCCTTTCACAGCAGCGGGCGGCGTTTTGAAGCAGAGCTCGTTGGAGACTTGCCGCTGATCTCTAAAAGCCGTGAAGCAACTGGCACCCCAGTCTTTCAGCAAAAATGGCGGACAGAGCCGCCGATTATGCTGTGGGCACGCGGATCTTGTTACAGGTTCGAGTGCCCATCGGAACGCGATATCGTCGCACCTTCTGGGTAAAGGCGT
>JAADVP010001134.1:0-10727 GCA_023335675.1 Globisporangium solare | reverse complement strand
ACGCCCGTTGGCGAGCGCACTAACCGCTTTCCGATCGCTGCGAATGTCCACCCGGCCGTTCGCAGACCGATAATCTCGCCCTTCTCGATCTCGGTAAACTCGGTTCCTTTGGTCATCGTCATGGACGCTTCTAGCAAAAATGAGAATGATAGCAGACTCGACTAAAGCTGGGCTATAAAACAGTACTTTCAGAAACTTCTAGAACGCTCTGAAAAGCTAAATAACACGGGCTTTCTTCAGTCAGCACGTATTTTTGTCGGGCAAGAATGACGGTCAGCTTAGCCGCGACAAAAGTGCTCATCGAATGCGGGAAAAAAGTATATGCCCCAACAGCTTTTCGTCTCGAGAGCAGAATTACCAATTTTTAGCTTAAAAATCGCATTTTTGGCGTAATTATCCAAGAAAAACCGGTCGGCACATATTTATGGCGCGCACTGTACCTCACCTTACAGCCATAACCATAACCAATATCCTCTCCGGAGCGTTTCGACACCAATGACGTTTCAACCTTGAGCTAAAAACAATATTAGCAGTATTGCTTGCAAACCACTTTTCAGTGCATCCATTCAGTCCCCGCCACGCCCTATGAACATAACATATCGTCGTCGGTTTTAAAAATGTTCATTGACTGAAATTACACCAGATTATAGCGAATCACGAGAGCTGTCAATTGCACCGCTTTTGCTGGAAAAAGGGGTGGTCGTTCAAAAATAAAAAAAATGCATCTCGCGTATTCAAAGCTACGCTGCAATTTCAAAGCAAAAACAAGATCGTTTGATTGCTTACCAGACAAAAAGTGTGTGCTCTTGCAGCAATAGGACACAAAACAGCTTACTCTGCAGCAAGCTCCTGTGTTCCTTCCACGGACTTAGCACCCGTCGCCACCGGCGATGACCAAGCACGCCGTGCTGTCGAAGATGCCCATCAAGTTGGTCATGACGGACCAGACGAACGCGAAGAACACGTAGAACACCGTGAACGCGCCGAGCAGCTTGCTCGTGCCACCCGTGCGCACGAGCTCCTGCGTCTCGGCCTTCTGCTTGGGCAGGAGGAAGAGGAAGAACCACGACACGACCGTCATCCCGTACATGAGCAGCACGGACTCGGTGATGTCCATGCGGATCGAATGGTCGTCGTGCTGGATTCGCGCGTTGGTCATGTTCCACTTCTGGTCGATGATCTTGGTCAGCGTCGCGGCGAACGGCGACGAGAGGTTCGAGACCGTCGTGAGCAGACCGTAGACCGCGCCTTCGTTGCCATCGGTCGCGAGCTCCACGATCACGTATGTGCCCACGATGAAACTGATGCCCGCCGGCACATTAATGGCGATCGGCACGCCCAACCAGAACCACTGGCTGCGGAACACGTCCCAGATCGTCACGAACGTCACGATGGAGTCGACAGCGATCACGAGGATGCCCGTGACGACGATGATCCAGCGCCAGTTCCAGTGGAGTCCCCACTTGCCCGTGATCGTGATACCACCAAGGAACACGAGCGTGCCGACGACGTCACTGATCGTCGCATTGATCGGCTCGACGCCGACCACGTACCGCTGCACAGGCGACGCCGCCGTGTACGAGAAGCTCGAGAAAATGCCGCTGAAGAAGTTGTAGAAGATGATCTGGTACATCGCGCGGGTCTGGATGAGCTTCCAGAGATCCGAGAGGTACTCGGAGAACACGAGGCGCTCGCGCTTCTCCTCCTTGATGTGGTACCACGTGATCGGCAGCACCGGCACCAAGCAGATCGCAAGGATGAGCATGAGCGTCGGGAAGCTCAGCGAAAAGTCGAAGCTGCCGCCGTACTCCTTGCCGTTGAACGCGAAACCAGTGAGGATCGTGCTGATAGCGACGAAGAGCGTGCGCGTGGCGTAGATCGTCGATTGCGTCGTACCACGAACAGCGAGCGGTTCGCGTTGCGCGAGCTCGACGACCATGGCGTCGGCGCTCACGTCGGACATGAGGTACCCGAACGCGGCAAACATCATGAGCATCACGTACTTGCCGGCTTTGCTCGGCGCGCTCGTGTTGAGGCGGTCTTCAATGCCCGGGTACAGCGCGTAGTCCCCTGGGTCAATGTCGGCATCTTCTGGGTTCAAGAAGTACGGGTCGCCCACGGGCGTCACGGCCATGACCAGGAGCATCGCGAAACAGATGCCCCAGCCGAGGAGCATGTACGGGCGGCGACGGTAGCCAAAGATCGGGAAGCAGTCCGAGACGATGCCGTAGAAGATCTTGAACGACCACGGCAGCACGACCAAGGTCGCAGCCGTCACGATCTGCGTGCCGCTCGCGTTCAGGTACGACTGCAGGAACGGGTAGATCGTCGACGGCAGACTGCCGTAGACCACGCCGACCGCGGCGTATTGCATGATAAGACCGATGTGGTCCTTGCTCATGAGGTTCGGAGCGCCACCGGCACGGAGTGCGCCACCCTGGGCTTCCAAGACGTCTGGAGTCTTGGCGCCTTCGTAGCCGCCCTCGACGTCCTTGGCTTGCGACGCATTGCTCACGTACGAAATACGCTGCTCGATCTCGAGCTTCTCGTTGGCTCCGCGGTTCATGGTCTCTTGTTCCTCGGATTGGACGACTTGAGCTGGAGAGCGCGAAATGAAGAGTGAGGAGAGACGAAAAAGAAGACGAAGCCGACACACGAATTGCAAACGAAACGAACGAGCGCGTGGTCGTGGCCACAAGTGTAAAAAGAGATAGAGAGGAAAAGAACAAGGAGAGAGCGCGCAAGGGGGAAGCGAGCAATCACGCGCATCGTACCTACACCATCTTGGAGAGATGCGCGGGAGCGTGAGAGAGTCCAGCGGCGCGGGAGGTACTGTACTCGTCGTGTGGGTGTCAGTTGTGTCAGCATGAGCCAGTGCTCTGTCGACCAGACGAGATGTGGGGAAAGAGGAAAGCTTGAAGCGGGAGCGCTTGCGAGAAGCTCCATCTCGCTTTTCTGATCTGGAGCCCACGAGTTTGTATCGGTATATGAAGTTGACCGGGATAAACAGAATGAATGCTGGCAAAATACTGTAATTAATCTGCAAACGAGACTACTATCCAACAAGCATTACCGCATAAAGCGCTGTACCGAGATAAAGTCATCTCCAGTAGGTTTGTGGTCACTCGAGGTCGTCTCAAGGCCCTAGTAGACCGAATAGTGCAGATAAAGAGCCCTACAGATGTGTCGTTTTTTGGTTTCAGGTGAGTGATGGGATGAGAATGAATCCCTCACGGGATGCTACGGCTGTTGCGTGATGGTATTAATCCCCTCTCGCCTGTGTACTGTGCAGCAGGCGTCATTGTCCCTCCCGCACATGCCGCCGTCCATCCTCAGATTCAGTCTCTTCTATCTTTGCATAACCCGTCGAGAGGCATCAACTCGGATAAATGCGGAACGGCATTGTGCCTCCTAAAACGCCACAGCGCGGATGGGGAAACGGTTATACCCTTTCGTATTCGATCCGTACTGCTGGGGGGTGAAAAATGAGGATAAGCTGTCGGTGGATACTGTCCTATTTAAATTCCAATATGGGAAGTTTGAACGCTCATAATGCTTTAATCGAGCTAACTGCCCGACGAAATGACTCAAGAGATTGTCCGCAGCGCTCCGTTGGTGGGTCATATCCTGCTACATTATCGACTGCTGTGAAAGCAGTGTCGAGATGTATTGCTGACATTCAGACAATTTGGCCCGCGATGATAGGATGAGAGCTGAAGAATTACCTGCACCAAGAAGGCACTCACCATGTGCCACACTTCGAGAAATGTCGTACCACCTGCTGCGGTGCGGATCTCGCCATTCTTTGCGTACCAGCCGTCTGTGGACCCTCTTTGTTTCATAATCCGATAAACTAACATCCCCTGCATAATCAGATCGATCTTACTATTTTAGCACCACGTTCCCGTTAATCATGACATGAAACTGGGACCACATCATCTCAAGTCATTGTGCAAGAGTGTCCTTCCGTTTCAAGCACGGCAATTGCGACACTTTGCAATTTGGACAACTTGATGAGGAATAGTGCCAGGGCGACTTGGCGTCATTGCTTTTCAAGAAGAGAAAACTCGAATCGGTTTCCAACGAAGTGGCAAGAGTCAATTCATCGCGCTTGTCGGTACTAGCTTAGCACATCATGGTCTGATCTTCCAGTTTGCTGCTTGCTGTACCGTAGCATCTTACTGTATTCCCTGCGTACGAATGTAGCTCCCGTTCATCATGGAGCCAACCCCCAGATGCCTCAAGCACGAAAAAGAGAAGAACAGAATCGGGCGATGCGCTACAGGAAGAGCGAGGTCAAGAACGAGGTCCACACGTTTCGCACGTCGACAGCCATGTCAGGACGTCATTGGCCGCTCCTCTAAGCTTAGAATTACTTACCGGCAGCATCTACGATTCGACAAGCCGGCAGTCACACAGAGCCACAAAGAGCGAGAGGATGGACTGGCAACGAGAAGTGGCGGGACTTGGCTCCATTATGTATCGCTGCACACGAACAACGGGGACCAGAAGGCCGGGCCTCTCGTGCTGTCGTGGCGGCCTTGTATTAAATCTACAGGCTGGACCTGCACACAGTATTACTAAGTGAGCATGTGCAGCTGAAGTCCCACAGTGCGCATCATCTCTTGACGTGTTTTCGCAAGCGGCCAGATATGGAATTGCCCGCTTTTTGTAGCGGGCTCTTTTCTGCGCCATATGTACATTTTGGGCCCTTTCTCATGTGCTTTGACCCAAACGGGTGGTTCTTTCGTCGCAGTGGGTCAAACCGATTGCCCACCCACCCTTTGACGCGATCTTTGAAAAGCCGCTCGTGTGGCGCATTGCTGCTCTCCTCTTCTGTGCTGCTTCCTCTCTGTGTCACGACCACCGCAGCATGAGTCGCCTGCGCGCGCCCGTGGCGCTCTTTGTGGTTGCGATCGGCGCCGCGACGCTCGTGATCGCGTTCGCCATCGTCAAGGCCAAGCACGTCTACATCGGCGGCCTCGCGTGGCCATTCATCTCCGACCTGGGCCGAAGTGGGCTCTGTTGTGGTGTGTCTTTGTGCTTCTACCACATCGCAGATCATGCTATAGCTGACTGATTTGGTTTGCTGGGTAGATGCGCCGGCGTCGTATGTGTTTTTCTTTGGACTGAGTGCCGTGGGCGTACTGCTTGGGCTCACGTGGACGTTCAACCACGAGTACCAGCATCGTGTGCTCCAGAAAAGCTACGAGAACGGCCAGGTCTCCGAGTGCACGCACTCGCTGTCGTACGTGAGCTGCATGTTCGGCGTCGTCGGCGCGATCGGCCTGCCGCTGTTCGCGTCCTTTGACACGTCGCCGGCGATCCACGAGACCACCGCCGTCGTGTTCTTGGCCACGGAAGCGACTGCCATGTACGTCGATGTAAGTACGCAGCTATCGTGTTGCCTGCGATACGCAAACAGCGATCCGCTGACCTCTGCGCAAGTGCGCTTCACATGGGCGATTAGACGTACCTCAACTGCAAGATCTTCCAGGTGAAGCGCGAGGAGCTGGACACGGGCGTGTTCATCACCGACCGCGATGGTCCGCGCAGCGTCTACCGCATCAAATCCGAGGAGCTGCGGTCACTGCAGCGCGGATTCACGATCGAGCTCGCGAGTATCTCGGTATTCACGGTGTCTGTGCTCGTGTACCTCCCGCTCTTGTACAGCGAGCCTCCCGAGACGCACCTGACAATCGCCGAGGTGTGTTCCATATGTCTCGTGGATCGTACGCAAGCAATCACTGGTGCATTGTCTGACGTACCTTCTGTATATATGAATGAAGTGCCTGGCAAAAGACCTCGGGACGACGTACTGCACGCAGACGGTTCGTCTGGATGTGATTAACACGCGATTATGGAGCTACGGTGCGTGTGGAAAGACGATGTGCGTATCGATACAGGGGCGCGACTGACGCAAAGGATTCCTTGCTTGATTTTGGTCTATGTGTTGTGCGCACACATATACAGAGCACGCGTTGGATGTGAACTAGGTGCGTGCGCTAGCGCAGCTGTTTTGCATCCTGACGCTGTTCACGTACGCGCTGAGCTTCGTGGCCAACAACAAGCGCGAGCGCGAGTCTCTCAACGAGCGCGAGCGCATCGCAGCGGTCGCCAAGTTCTACGCGTCGCAGGCCTTGGGTGGCAGCTCGTTCAACAGCGACAAGCACAAGACGAGCCGAGGACGGCGAACGAGTCGGTCGGCGTCGCCATCAGCGCAGCGCAGCACCCGGAGCTCGCTGGGGAGAAGACCCACGTCGCCCATTTTATGCGTCTAGGCTCGAGCTGGAGCGCAGACGCGTGTATGTCCGTTAAATGCATGGAATCTGTGGAAATGGAAGTGGCTAAAGTCAAAGTCGTTGAACCTGTCATGCGAGCGTACTTAACCGGGAGATATGGCTGCCAAAAGAGTACTGCCACTGCCTTCTACAAGCGACTCTCAAGAGACCTTTGGAAATTGGTTCCTATGTAGAGCAGTGACGGTACGCTGATCCCTCCCAACAATAGCAAGAAGGCGTCCCAAGAATAGGAGGGCGGCGCTTCTTTCGGCGGCCGTCGACTCGATCTCTCGCCGCGAGAGCGTGACGCACGCATTTGCCTGGACGCGACCATCGCCGGCAGCATGTCGTTCACGTACCCCATGGGCGTGCGCATGACGACGCGTAACGTGGAGAAGCTGCAGTGCGAGCGGCGGCGCCAGGAGGCCGATCACGCGGCACTGCAGCGCTTCTCGCAGGTCAACCAGCTGCAGACGCTGCAGAACCAGTCGGACGCGAACGTGAGCGCCAAGCGCCGCTCGAACCAGATCGCGCAGCTCACGGCCGAGCGCATGCTCGAGGAGTCGGTGCAGGAGCAGCACTCGGCCAAGCAGCGCCTGCTGCGCGAGAAGCGCCAGAACGAGCAGCTCGCGCACGTGATGGAGAAGTCCAAGAAGGCGCAGGAGCAGAAGGAGCGCGAGGTGCAGCGCATCTGCGAGGCGAGTGAGGAGCTGCGCGAGCTCGAGGCGCTGCTCAAGACCGCGTACATGAACAAGGAGCGCGCCGTGCAGCAGCTGGAGCGCGAGACGCTTGCGACCATCGAGCGCAGCCGCGAGGTCGCGATCGAGCAGCAGATGGAGTACGACCGCCAGCGCGCGCTCGTGGAGATGCAGAACAAGGAGCTCGCGAAGCGCGCCGACGCGTTCCAGAGCAAGCAGGTGCTGCAGACGCAGATGATCCAGCGCCAGGAGCTGCGCAAGGAGGCGCAGGCCGAGGCCGATCTGGAGCGCGCCAAGATCGAGCAGCTCATGAAGCAGATCGAGCTCGAGGACGCCGCGGAGATCGCCAAGCGCCAGTCGCATCGCGAGCAGACCCGCGATCTCATCGACCGCAGTTTCCAGGAGTGCGAGCGGCTCGCGTGAGAGAAAGCCGAGGAGCTACGTCGACAGGACGAAGAAGCGGCCGAGTACCGCCGTCGCGTCGAAGCTCGCGAGGCGCAGCTCAAGGCTGCGAGCGAGACCAAGAAGGCGCATGAAGACACGCTCTTCAAAGTCATCGAGGCCGAGATCCAGGCCAAGTGCAAGCAGGGGGAAGAGATCGAGAAGCTGCGCGACGATCTATGGGAAGAGGAGATGCTCCAGAAGAAGCGGCAGCAGGAGGAGGACAAGATGCTCGCCAAGCAGCGCGCCAAGGAGGACATGATGACGAGCAACGCGATGCAGATGAAGCTCCGGCAGGAGCTCGTGGCGCGGCAGCAGGCCGAAGAGGACGCGTTCAACGCGATGCTCAAGCAGAAGTTCCAGTCCGAGGCGCGACGCGACATGGAGCTCGCAGCGTTCAAGCGCAAGCAGAAGGAGCAGTACAAGGAGGAGATCGCGAGACACAACGCGCTCAAGCAGCAGATGGTCTACGAAGAGCTCCAGCGCAAGCGCCACGAGCGCGAGCTGCAGGAGCGCGAGGAAGAGTACAAGCGCCAAATCGTCGAGCAGGCCAAGCAGCGGCTGCTGCAGGAGCACGCCGAGGTCTTCCACGGATACCTGCCACGGAACATGCGGCCGTCGTCGTCGTCTTCGTCGTCTTCGTCGTCCTCGCGACACAGCGCCTTCCGGTAGGACACTCAATCCCGCTTGTAAGTTAGTGTGAACGCTTTGCTTTGCATACCTTTTTTTCATCATCATGACGCCTTCGCGCTATCATTTCCCCCCTCATTTTCAACGCTCAGCCTTTGTAATCCCCGACTGTCTTCATGCTTTGTTCTTATCTCTCCAGAGGATACTTGCTCGTTTCACGGATCTACAGGAGGGAAGCGAGCATGCAAGCGCGTCTGTTTCTTGTATTTAAAATGTTAACCTCGCTCGCTTCCTGCTATCAACACAGAAAACTCCGCTTCAGCACGCTCTCGGTGATCAAAGCACAAGGTTTCATCAACTAGGCGCAGACAGGTACGTAGGTACCTGTTCGCAGAAAGACATCGTCGCCAGGGAGCGCCTACGCTGCACATTTACCGGAAGATCTTGAGCGAGCGGTCCATCGACGTGGACGCCAAGTAGCTCGAGTCGGGCGCAAACTTGACGCCCGTGACCGCAGCCTTGTGGTCGTCGAACGTTTTCACAGCCTGCCACTCGGTCTTGCCGGTCTCCTTGAGAATCTGGACATGGGAGCCCGCGACCGCGAGGTGCGAGCCGCTCGCGTCGTAGTGCACTTCGTGGATCGCGCCCATTTTCGTCGACGCATTGAGATCGATCTCAAAGTAGCTCTTGAGTTTGCGCAGGTCCCAGAACTTCACGATCCCGTCATGCGCGCTTGACGCCAACTGGTACCCGTTCTCCGAGAAGCAGAGCGTGTTCACCTGCGCCGTGTGGCCTTCAAACGTCGCGACGTTCGTGAACGACTTGACGTCCCACATCTGCAGCACCTTCTGCTTGGACGCCGTGCCAAAGATGCCGCCGTCCGGGTGGAACTGCAGCGCGAGCAGCTCGTTCGCCGCGTTCGCGTTCTTTGGGTCCGATGTCTCGCCGTTCAGGAAATACCGCGCGAGCAACCTGCCGCTGCGCAGATCGTGGAACCCCCAAGACGCGTCCAGCGACCCGCTGATCAAGTAATCGCCCGTCGCGTGGATCGATGCTGACGTCACGGCATCGTCGTGGCCATCAAGCGTGTGCGCGACGCTGTAGCCCTTCTCCGTCGGGCTCCAGAGCTTGACGGTCTTGTCGTGCGACGCCGTCACGATCAGGTCGGCGCTCGCGTGGAACGACGTGTGGCTCACCTTCTTGCTGTGGCCCGAAAGCGTGGCCACGATCTGCTGACTCTTGGTGTTGAACACCTTGGCGTGCTTGTCCACGCCACCCGTGGCCACGCGTTCCGGCTGCTTTGGATCAATCGCAACGCTGAGCACTCCGGGCTTGTCCGAGTCGTGCAGCGTGTGGTTCGACTTGACGGTCCACGAGTCCAACTGCGCGAGCAATTCCGCACGCGCGGGGGCGTCTTTTTTCTTGAAATCCTTGCGCTTTTTGGCGAGCTCCTTCTGCTTGGCCTCGATCGTCGCGATCGCCTCGACGCTCAAGCCGGCGCTCTGGTCCATGTCCACATCGTCACTGCCATTCGCACTACTCGAGCTCGTGCGTGCCGTGAGCTGCGCGCGCAGCGCCGTGTTTTCCTCGTTCAAGCGCGCGATCACGCGGCACGCGGCGTCGTGCTGGTAGAGTGCGTGCGAGAGTTCCTGGCGCGTCTTCTCGAGGTGCTGCTTGAGCGTGAACGTCTCGAGCATCGCGGCGTCCCATTCGTTCTGGAAGAGCGACAGCAGCTGCGGGATGCTCGCCGACTCGGCCGAGAACGCGCTCTTGCTGCCAGAGTTGCTGTTGTTGCCCGCGCTGCTGCTGGTCGTCGTGGGCTGCTGAACGGCGAGCAGGTCCTTGTCGGCGTCCAGCTCCTCGTTGGTCACCGGGCAGCGCTGCTGGTTCTGCTCGAGGTACTTGAGCAGCAGGCGCTTCTCGAACACGTGGCCCGACTTGAGCGACACCACGGGCTCCGCGGGGATCTGGCCGCTCAGACTGCACAGCATCGTTTGGTCCAGAGATCGACGGCTCACTGCTTTGTCGGTGGCGATAATGGGGCGGGGAGGGATTATTGGGGGACAGCGGTTGCTCGAAGAGGGGGGAAACCGAGACGAAAGATTTCGGGTAAAATACGCGACCCAGGAGAGGCATTGTCAAGAGTGGATAAGGATGAACGCAAGAATGGAAGAGTGGGTTAAGTAGATTGATCCTGTTGACGAAATTAATTGTTAATTAAAGGGAATATAAAAATATACACAGGATAAATTAAAAGTAAAAAATACACAAAAAGATTCAAAAGTAAAAAAATATACAAAAAGATTGGAAAATAAAAAAATAGACCAATCGCGTATACTATACGACGAAATATACACTCTGAATTCAGGTCTGGTGCACATTGATTTATATGCTAACCCCGCGAAATTCAACTGCGTGCTCACTAGTCTTGTGTGATCAGGCCAGCCCATGTACCCAATGGCCACTATAGACTTCAAATTATTGTACGTGACGGTCAGTGTTATATTGTGTAGTGTGTAACTACACAATGAGTGACATGAGACACACGCTTGTTGGAAGTTGTAATGGGGCGCTGTTCGCAACAGTCCCCAAAACACAGCACACACGCTTGTGCGACGAGGAAGCGATTCTCACAGAGAATCTGGAGCGAAGACACTTGAGTAGAACGTAGAAAATT
>JAADVP010001133.1:0-10728 GCA_023335675.1 Globisporangium solare | reverse complement strand
TGCACAAAGACAATTTTTTTGCTGTATTTTCATCGAGATGCTCTCATTTGATGGCTAATTTCTCGAGAACAACAGCGAATAACGAAAAACAAATTGCAAATAATACGTCCCAAAACTGAAACGATTAACCAAAAATTTTTTTGAAACGTTTCTCAAATTTCCGGATTTTTCAATTTCGAGCCGACCTACCGTGTGCGTACCGGTTTACTCAGAGATTGGTTGTTAAATATTTTAAAATTAAAATATTATCTCTCATATACTGTTGTCAAGCGCCAAATCGACGTGATCGAAGGTGGCCACGAACATCGTGCTTGTTGAGTCTATTGCTCTCACGATGAGGGCACGTCATCGACCGCAAAAGCCCGAGGTGGACCCATTCGGCGCTTCAACAATCGCTAGCTTTGTTGCTCGAGGCCAATTTCGCTGATGCTACCGCTGGCAGAAAGAGCAGGCGAATCTCGCCGCCGTCGCATTGCAGAAGCAAACGTGTGGCGATGGTTGCTTCAGATTCGTCAAGGGCAATTAATTAACGGCATGCACGTTTCAAATAAAGTAAACGAACAACGGATCCCTCCCGTGACTTCACACCAGATAGCCCACCGCGCAGAGAAAATAACCCATTTGCACCTTGCCTTGCTGACCAAAAAGCCTTTTTTTTAAGCCTTAAAAGACCTGCGAGTGCGCGACAGCTCGTCATTGATCGAGGCGAGGGTGCCAACCTTCCTTGGTTTGATTGGGAACTTTTCGCTTTTCACGCCAACAAAAGGCGAAATAACAGACGCGCGTCTGTTTTTGTGTGGCTATTTGTTTCTGCTCGCTGTTCCTTTGCCTTCTTGTCGATCTTTCATACCCATGAGCCCCGGGCTGCTCCTCCACTTGCGAGGGAGCGCTGTCAGCTGGTCTCTCCATTGAGCGCCGTGTCCATGTCCAAGAGCTCTCATTTGGACCTTGAGTTGTACACTGTGATTTGTATAATGTCAGTTTCTGATTCGGGATATTGAGTATAGTCCTAACTATGGTGAAAATATTTAGTATGCATGAGTATACAGGCTCACACGTCCTTTACTCAGTCTGCAAAGTCAACTAGCCACTGTTGATAGCTTTATCCTAGCGAAATAAAAGTATATGGATCAGTGAGCCACTTCTGTGGCCCACACTTGGTGAGCTCTTCGTGCTGTGACCTGCAGTTGAAGGCGCTTTTTGCGCGCGCTCACCTACCCACGCGCATCCTTCAACTGCGGCTCGCCCCCGCAGAAATGGCAGGCAGGTGCATCCGTTCCCTCCCCCTCATTTATGCCTATCCACGCAAGGACAGCGCCGAAAGAAGAACAGCGCGCGAACGACGCCCCAGGCTCTCCAGCCCAGCTACGAGTGACGAAAGCTCGAAATGCGCAACAAGTCCCTCCCAGTGAACCCATCGCGCGCCTGGGCTAATCCCCGTATTGCATATTGCTGAGACCCTCCCTCCCGCCCCCACGTGGGAAGAGAAAGCCCCACGCCAGACTCTGATATGGTTGGAGACCAGCCGTTTGTGGGCGGGTTCCTTCTTTTGCGTACAGTACATAAACCAGGCTCTTTTTTTTGCGAGGAGGTCCGATTCGATATTTTGCGCCGAGCGCCTCTTGTTGGGCCTGAGTTGGCTCTCGGGCGCGGCGTAGATGGCTGCCGCCGCCAGCTCAGTTGCTTCCCTCCTGCATTGGGGCTTGGCTGCGTCTCGACTCGGCCCGCGCGGCGCCAGCGCAGAGCGCTCGCTTTCTCTCGGTTCCTGCGGTGCGACTTGAGGTCGCAACCGCCATTTGTCATGAACGCGCTCGGTGACAATGGAATCGCCGGCGGCCACAATCGCAACTTGCCGCCTCGGAGCGCGGCCGCAACTGGCAATGGCGACGACGACGAGCTCCAGGTCGACACGGAGCTTGTGCGCAAGCTCCTGGACTCGGGTTCGGCCGACGCGATCGTGGCCGAGCAAGCCGCCAAGGCACTTGCGCGCAAAACCAAGCACCGCGAAAGCATGATCCGCTATCGGCGTCGAAAGAAGAGCACCTTTGGCGAAATGCAGTCCGAGGAGCAGCAACTCGCCCTAAAGCTCCAGCAACTGCTGTGCTCGCACAAGGCGCAAGCGCAATGCAACGACCAGGATACAGCACCCCATCGTTGGCCGAGTCGAGTGCATGAGGAAACGTCGCCATTTGCGCTGATGGAGGATGCACCGGTGTCAGTGGATAGGTTTGTGAATGTGCTCGCGCAAAAGGAGCACTTACACCACGAGAACGTCGTATTGCGGAAACAGCTCGAGGATTATCAGAAGCTCCGGGCGCTGGTACAGGATCATCATGACAACGAGAACGCCAAGCGGGAGCAGATGCTCATTCTGTCGATGGAAGAGTACAAAAGACATCAGAACAGCGGCAACGACAGCGGTGAGAGTAGCCCTGGAAGTAGCAGCAGTGGTGGCGACCAGCGGTACAGAGGGAGTGACCAAGGCGTATGGGTCACGTTCCTCGAAAATGACGTCCCGTTCTACTACGAGCCGTTTTCCGAGCAAGAAGCCACTACGATCCTCACGAACACACTCCAGAGCGTGCTGACATTGCAGGCCACGTACGATGCCGGCATGCACAATGAAAGTGCGCGGTTGATCTCGCTCTTCGACTGGAAAGCGAGTCTGGTCTTCGAAGTTGACGACTCCATTGGCGTCACGATGATCCGGTACCAGTTCAAGAAGACATTCCGCAACGCGACGCATAACATCGGCACGCTGGCGCAGCGTCTATGGGAGATCATGCACGATGCGCAAAAGTATCAGATGCTCCACCGCGTGCCCGTGTTCTCCAAGATCCTACAGCGAATCTCGAGCATGCACAGTGTCGCAATCTGGAACGCACCCGATCCTGAGCAGAGCACGCGGTACCGCAACGTGTCGCTGTTTTCGCGGTGCTCGCACCAGAATCCGCTAGGGAGCACGTGCGAGATGGTGTCGATCACCGGCATCCCTCTCAAGCATTTCAGCGAGCAGCAGCTGCAAACGTACGACCAGGTCCGTCCTCATCACGACGACAACAATAGTGCAGACGAAGTAGCAAACGACCCCGAGGTCGTGTACACACACGGCGGGTTCCTGTACACAACGTTTGCAAATGGACCCAGCGAGGGCGAGGTTGAGGTCGAATTTGGCGGGCGCACCGACATCCTGAACGAAGCGCAGGGCCGGTTCCTCATGGTCGAGCTTGGGAGCACGTGCGTGCGGCTCGAGCACCTGCTCCTCCCGTGCCGAGTACTAAGGTAGACGACGATGTCAGGCGGGCAGAATCACGCTGAACGACAACAACGGAATTGTCTGTTTTGAAAGCGTGTGGTGAACGCCTTTTTGTGATAGAAAGCAGGATCCGACGCAAAACAATGTGACGCAATGATTTGACGATGGAGCTTGTGACGTTTTTACGCCTTACTGTATCCCACAAACCTGCACTATTCTCTCGTTGTTCGAGGTCAAACCCCACGCAAAGGTGTATCTGCCGTACCTCCCACTTACGGCACGACCGCTTTGGCACTTTCTTGTGCCTCCCTTTTGACACTTTCTGGTGTGCGAACGAACTTAAACGATTGTTTAGTCGTAGCGCTGGAAACTGCCAACTTGAGCTTCCGGGTCGTCGGATTCGTGGTCCTCAGCATTTCCCCTGTCTGCTCTTGCGACCTGGTCTTGCGCACAGTCGATCTCAAGAAACATTGAAGCGCTTGTTTCCGTTACACTGATGATTAGTGTAGAATGTACTCTTCCTATCGCTGATACAGAGCTGTGTGCTTGATAGAGACAGCAAAGACACTTCTTGAATGGATGGCGTCAGAGTTGCGGAAATACTAGTCTTTGCCGGACAACTGACTTTTTTTTTCTCGCCGGCCGTACAATCTGCTCGCACCTCTGGTTTCATTAAAGTCAGCAAAATGGCTCTGTCGCTTGAATCAACAACTTAAGAAAGACACGACTCTGGACTGCCTGAGATTTTCTTTTAACTGAGCAAACGAAATGGGAACAACGCGTTCTCGATCCGAATGCACGAGCCACTAATTTCGACCAAGAGGAATTGCCCCATTTCATCGTTCAAAATCGCAGTGCAGCCGCAAAATTCCACGTCGATATCTCCGTCGTTGTCGCCCTCGCTGGATAGCGCTGTGAGGATACCACCGTCCAGGTATAAGATCTGTTCGCTTTTCTCCATCGTGGCCGAAGACGGTGCGATAGTCTCTACGTTATTGTCGCCTGTTTCGCCACCACCAGTTTCTTGGTCCCGCACCTTAAACGGGATGCCAGAGATGTCGATCATGTGGCACCGTTTGCCCTGGGGACTTACATACGCACTGTGTGAGAACAGCGAGACGTTGCGATATCTAAAACTCTCTTCGGGATCTGGGTTGTTCCACATCACCACGCTCATGTTCTCATTCACGGTTTGCAGCACCTTCAACTTGACTGGCATACGATGGAAGACCCGGAGCGAATCTGGAGTCAACATGCTCTTCCAGTGACTGGCGACGAGGTCATTGAGGGACCGCGAAGCGCTCCGAAACGTCTTTTTGAACGTGAATACGATAATGTTGACCTTGAGCTCCTCATCATATTCACATACGAGACTCGCGATCCACCCGAAATGCCTCACGACGTGTACGTTTTCCTGAAAGATTTTGTTCAAATAGCGCGTTTGCAATCGAAAGATCTGCTTCTGAGTCCCACGGAGAATGGCTTGACACTTAGCTTCGGTGTACGGCATGTAGAAAAACGGAGCCTCTTGGTCCAGAAAAGACATCCAAGACCCTCGCGGGTCGAATATTCGCTGGGTATTCAACTGTATTGTCCACTTGCTCGCGTCGCCGCGATGATGGTGTGCTTGGGGTTGTGCGGTTGCTGCCACGGCGTCTTTTGAATCCAGGCGCTTCTCCTGCTCGCAAATGTCGCGCAGTGTCTCGTATAGCTTGTGTACACTTTCGAGCTGTCGCCGCAGCGCGAGGTTCTCCATCCGTAATGGCTCTTTCTGGATGAGCACGTCAACGAGGTCGTCCATCGTTGATTGCGCTTTTACGGCAGCTAACTACAAGTTTGAAGAGGTTCCGGAGCGCGATGATGCGTGGAGACACAGCATGCGCTACAATTGCGCTGCGAGCGCGGCTTCTTCCTGTCGCAGCCTGCTTATGCTCTCGGATCTGAATCGTCGGCAGCGACTCATCTTGTCGCGGTTCAGCCGCCGGCGCTCCGCTCGGCCACGATCGCATCGGCTGCGCTCGAGTCCATGAGCGCACGCACGAGGTCGACATCCACTGCTTCGCTCAGCGCGTTGAGCATTCTGACTACTACGCAGGAGTAGGAGTGGGAAACTGACTTGCCAAGTGAGACAAGACCGCACTAGGTTCGCACGCACTTACTAAACCAAAGGTTTGTGGTCCACACACTTTCGAGCAGTAGTACCGAGGTCCTTGTCTATCCGACAATCGAAACAGTCGAAATAAAAAAAATGTACATTAGGCTATCTTCTCAAAATCCGCAGCACCAACAAATTTTCACACCGGTAGTTTTATGGCACTACTAGTATTAGCTGAAGGTATTCTTCCAGACGAGAACAGCATGGTGCATGTCTAGAATCATAGCCTTCCATTGTGCACTGACTGCAATGTCTTGTGTTCGGCATTTGCATGGAGTCACGAAAAAATGAGAACGGCACAGGCAGCCCTTGACCAGGAAGCTAGGTCAAGACTTGGAACGGGAAAAGCAACTGCTCCAAACGCACGCATGTGCCGCCGAGCTCGACCATCAGGAACCGTCCCTGGGCTTCGTTCATCACCAAGATGTACCCACCGAACTCCACGTCAACTGCGCCAGCTTCGTTCCCAGGGCTCTGGCTGAAGAGTGTATACAGATACGCTCCACTATTAACGTACACGACCAACTCGCCATTCGTCGTTGATGTGGTAATAGTTGGAGCCAACGGGCGTTCGTGCATGCTCTCATCCTTGCTTTCATCTTCGGGGTCGTCGTCTCTGTCTGGTGTCTTCAACGAGATTGCCGAGATTCCGATCATGTGGCATCGTTTCCCCTCCGGGTTTTCGAACAAGCTGCGCGAGAAAAGGCTGACATTGCGATACTTGAGGCTCCGGTGTGGCTCCGGTGCATTCCACATCGCAACGCTCATGTTTGCGTTCACACGTTGCAGCACCTTGGATCGTACGGGGACTCGGTGGAGGTTCTGGTACAACTTAGGGTCGTGCAGGATGTCCCACTCGCGCTGCACGAGCTCGTCGATGCGTCGCGGCGATCGGCGAAACGTTTTCCGGAACGTGTACCGAATCATAGTCATCTGCACGGTCTCATCGAATTCGTACACGAGGCTCACAGTCCAGCCAAACAGTGTCATGCTGTGGACATTGTTCCTTCGAGACATGTCATCTGCCTGCCTGCGATACATATTCGTATGGGTTTCGCGAAGAATAGTGTGGCATTCCGCTTCGGTGTACGGGACGTAGAAGAACGGCGGTTCGTCGTCAATGAACGATATCCATCTGCCTCTTTGCTGCTTGGCAGCGAATGCTTTCGCTGGTACCACAGAACGCCCCGCGCGTGGCCTCTGCGTGCTTCGACTGTTTGACGCATTATCCATGCTGTCATCACTCTCCATCTCACATTCGTCACGTAGCGTCTGGTGGAATCTCTCCACGGTCTCCAACTGGTTTCTTAGTTCGATGTTTTCGTGCTGCAGTTGCTCCTTCTGAACAAGCACGTTGACGAATTCATCCATCGTGGCTGGTTCTGACACTCGTGTTGCCAACGCGCCTTGGTGATCCTCGAGATTGGCGCGCGTCAGCAATGGATACGATTGCGACTGGGATACATGCAGACTCAGCATACTCTGCAGCTGCGCCAAGAGCACTGCAGCCTCGGTCTTCATGTCCCCGAGCGTTGCTTTCTTCTTGTGCCGGTATCGGAGCATGTTATCACGATGACGCCGCCGTCGCAGCATCAATTTTGCGTCTTGCTCGCTGACTCCTTGATTGCTGACTTGATTGCCGATCGTCAGCTGAGAATGCGTAGCCGAACTCATCGAATCCGAGAGCCCACTCTCCGTGCTGCTGCTGCTCGACATGGCGTCGTCACGAGACGCGTCATACGCGAATGGCATCATTTTCGGAAAAGCGGGCGAAAGAGAAAGTGAGCGCCAGGTGCACACGCACGCACCCCCGAGGCGCGAGGAAGATGACGACGAGAAAGACGACGCAAATCCGGGTCGCTGGCTCACTTCCTGGCTGCTGCGTACACCCGCGCTCGCTGCGTCTCGTTTCGCCGACTGACTCATTCAAGACAGCCACTCACTCTCGTCACGTCGCTAGGTTGCAGCACCAGTGCAGCGCCCTTCGTCCGAGTGCTTGGCGTGGTTTCTCAGAAAACTGACTGTGAGCAGCTCCGTTGGGCGATAGAAAGGACAGCTTTTGCCGTGTTTAAATGGATCAACTCCAATAATTTCTCTGTGTGCACGCACAATCGGGATCCAAGCAAGCGATCTGACCAAAAAGTAAAGACGCCAGACGCGTCGTAGAGGAGTCTCGGTGAAGAGGGCCCACTTGAAGTCTTCGTGCGAAAAAGCA
The DNA here is from genome assembly GCA_023335675.1 of Globisporangium solare. Taxonomy (NCBI): domain Eukaryota; phylum Oomycota; class Peronosporomycetes; order Pythiales; family Pythiaceae; genus Globisporangium; species Globisporangium solare. Next base: position 3,102 of record JAADVP010001133.1, on the reverse strand, counting down.
GTTCGCTCAGGTATGCGGCGTTGAGTTTGGTCTTCTTCCTAGGGCCATGATTGTCCCGCCCCTAACAGCTGAAAGCCTACGGTCACTGTGCCTGAAAGAGGGGGGAGGGAAAGAGAGAAGTCACGACAAATAAGAACCACCCAAACTTGTAGCCTCTCCGTCTCCCTGCGAGTGTTTCGCTCATCCACTCTCTATTTTTCTCGCCATCGTTTTTCCCTCGAACTGGCAAGAGCACCGAGCAGGCCTTTCTTTTTTGGAAAGAGTCTGTCACTTCGTTTGTTTCTTGAAGCGAAACTGGACAGGAAGAGCAAGGCAACATGATTTATTCGATGGAATCCGAGATTATGTGTCCATGTCGGAGACAGCGTAGCGAGTGTGTCACCGTAGATCGCTCTATGCAAGCACCGTTCCCTGACGTAGCGCAGATGCCACCCAGCTTCAAGGCAACGAGTGGGTGTGCTTTCCGCGGACTGACGGACAGATCTGTATGATACGGTACGCTGCAAAAGGCACCTCTTATAGCAGCAACGAGGCTAAAGGATACGACATCCATTTTCGTCGAGCGTTTGCTTCTGCTTGGCGCGTTGAGGTTTGTTTGTATTGACATTGGATTGACTAAACCAACACAACTCCAGCTGGTTGTCTGTTTCGCTCATTGCCCAACATCATTTCAGGGCATATAAGGTATACATGGTACATGACAAAAGAAAAACGGAAATCTCATCACGAAGTGAGAGCAGAGGACGCACGTCACAAATCCATCACGACGCAGCGCGAGATGGATGTGAATGGCACGCATCGCTCCGTGCGAATTGTCCGGTCCTATGAAATCAACAAAAACTTGGATACTGCGTTTTGCGTCCACAACCATTTTGTTGAAATTGCGGCAGTGACGTGTCCATGAGCGTACACTAATTTCGTTAGCTATTCCATTTCTCAGGACATCTATGGATACTGTAGCTTTGCTTGATATGCGATTAGTTTGGGGACTTGCTTGTGAATCCTTGGGCCACTTGCAGTGGTCAGTGAGTGGGCCACAGCCGCACTCGTCTCTTCTTCAGTTGCACCACACACGCCTTGTGCTCTATAGTCCATTTAATTCACCAGACAAATCTCTTTCGTAATGTTCTTGGGGGCTATTTAATTACTCTGTCGTCAGCACGAGGGATGGAGTCAGCATTTGCTCGAGACGCAAGATGATGTTCCCGATGCCTGCCATGAGAAACCGTCCGTGCTCCTCGTTCAAGATCGGGGCATGGCCTCCGCACTCCACGTCGACCTCGCAACCAAGGACATCTTGCCGCCGATTTGAAAACTGGGAATACAAGAAGCCTCTGTCCTCATATTGTACTTGCTCACCCGTCGCTGTCACTAACGTCGTTGCGGTGTCGCTGAATGGCGTTGCACTCGGCAGCTTTTTCAATGGGACCCCAGCGATCGCCAGCAATCGAGACTCACGCCCAGATGAGTCGTAAAAGTGGCTCCGAGAGTACACTGAGAGGTGGCAGTATCTCGAGGTTTTCTCTGGGTTTGGAGACGTCCACATCACGATGCTTGTGTCGTCGTCCACGTGCTGGAGCACCTGCGTGTTCATCGGTACGGGATGTATCTCCTGGAAGAGCTTTCGCGAATGGTAAACCTCCCATTGTCGGTCGACCAATTCCTGAATGCTATGCGCGGGGTTTCGCACTGTTTTTCTGAATTGGTACTGAATAATGAGATTATGATGTTGGTCGTCGCGTGTCAACAGGATGCTCACGTCCCAATGAAACAGTTTTGTTGTAGGCAACTGTTTGGATTGCAGGAGACGAATGCTTCGTCGCGCCTTGCGACTGGCTGCCGCGCACTCGTCCTTGGTATATGGCGCATAGAGGAAAGGCGCTTCATCCTCCATGAAGTTGATTCGCATGCAGCCTCGTTCGGGACCTTGCAACGCCGGGGTTGCTCGTGCTACGTCTTGCTCTCGGTGTCTATTTTCCTCCTCACACTCGACTCGAAGAGTCTGGCGAAGCTGGTGCACACCATCCCACTGCTCTCTTAGTACTTTGTTCTCGTTGTGAAAGTGCTCTTTCTGGATGAGCAAGTCAATGTACTCATCAAGTGCTGTCGCGGGTCGGTCGGCTCGACTGGATTGGTACGTTCGCGACTGCGATGCATGCAGCTGGAGTATGCTTTGTAACTGCGCGGACAGGAACCGCTCTTCGACGCGCATGTCGTCGACCGTGGCTTTCTTCTTTCGCCGGCACCGAACCATGTTATCTCGATGCCTTCGCCTGCGCAGGATCCGCTTCTCCTCTTCCTCAGCTGTGGTGGTCGCCTCAACCGCGTCTGCTCGCCGCTGCAGGAACTACTCGCTCTCCATGTCGACGACTGTGTGGCTCACGCGCAGTTCTGGCGACGACACACTTGACCATTCATTAGCAGTGCCACTCTGGCCCGGTTGAGTTGACATTATCCCCCTTGACGCTGCTGCATACGAGGACGCGCGTGACTCACACGCCACAAGCAGCCTGATTCGCTTGCAGCAGTTCTCGTCAAAACCGCGTCTGCGACCACCATCGCTCCATCGGCTTCCTACGGTACAGTCCAAGCGGCCGCGACAGACAGGTCCGCGACTGGAGACGGCCATCAGCAGCTTCTGGCAGCGCTGCCGCTCATCCCCTTTATCAAGGTCTGCTCCCACGTAGCGTCCGTCGCACTGACTCGAAATCGGTTCAGATGGCGGCAGGTTTGCGTCAAACGTCTACATTCGGCGCACTGTTAACTACGTAGTATCTATCATTCCGTGGCGAAGTCCGCTGGTGCTGACGATCAAGTATTGATAGATGAGCCATTGTATCCAAGCTCTTGCATCCCAGTTGCGATTATAGAGCACATCTCTCATCCACGTGCTACTGGCACTGCACTGCAGGGAGATGATTTGGACACCAGCAAGTATACAAATTTATACAGGTGATATGTACAGTGCTCGCCACGGCTTATGAACATGGTCATTTTTATACGTATGGTGAGCAATTTTTTTATTTTAATTGGCTGAAACTATACTGGATAATAGAGAATCACGAGAGCTCTCGATTGCACCTAGTTTTGTTGAAAACAGAG
>JAADVP010001132.1:0-10730 GCA_023335675.1 Globisporangium solare | reverse complement strand
TCACCCAGTGCCACCGCAGTGTGTCTCCGATGGTGGAGGTTCCCGCCGCTATGCGCGTGCCGGCGAGCGTGAAAGGCTTCCCCGTGCGGTCCTTCAGCCATGCGATGACAGTCGTCAACGCGCGGGATAGCCACTCCCCACTGAAGTCGCCTAGCACGCGCACTGCAGTGCGCATCTCCTTCGCGGTGGCGTCGTTCATAGCTATGGTGACGTTAACCGTGTAGCTGCCGTCGCCACGGTGGTCCCCAGTGTTCGCTGTGATGAACCGTGCCGCTCGGGCCGTGATCATTGCCTCCGTGTCTCCTTCGGCGTGCGCCGCGGCCGCAATACCGACCGCTTCTCTCCCCGTCTCCCACAGCGTTCGAAGTACGCGCGGCGCCCGCCCGTTGGAAGACGCCGGTGTGATGAAGTTGGGCTTGCTGCCGCGGCCCGCGTGAATGACGTCACCGACCAGTCGCTCTCTTGAGGTTGCGTTGGTTGCCCACCTGCCCAAGATCTGGCGCACGTGGTGGCGAGCACTTTGAGGATGGTAGCCAGCCGCTCTCAAGTGAAGAAAGCGTCGCACAAGCTGTTCCTCGATGTGCTGCGGTGGCGTTGTCGAGTGGTTTTATCACCTGAATACGCGCGAGGTGGTCGAGCGCCCATGACTGATAGTCACTTACAAGGACCCGAGTCGAAACCGATACTCGGTGCATCGAGTTTCTTTCAGCAAGGAGATGCTCATGTGCGAATCGTCGTACGAGACACCAAAAGCGACCGATCAAACGCGAAGCACGACCCAGAGGGACAAGGAGAAATGAGAGAGACACTCAGCGCCATACGGCCACGCAAGCAGAGCGAGTCGTTAACTTGTGGTCATATTGTAGTTGCTAATGATCAAGTTGCCCGTGTTGTGCTGTTTCTCCAAGAGCGGCGTCGACGAATCACGCGAAAGCCCTTTGGTTTCCTGCACCAAGTGGAATCGATGCCGCAGGAACGCCATCTCGAACTCACTGCGCAGCATCTCGGCCGGGTAATCTTCCGAAACAACGGCCCATGTGCCCACGAGCGTCATGAAGACCCTCGAGTCGAGGAAGTCCGGCGCAACGATGCTCCGCATGACCTCGTAGCATTCGTTCTCGACTTCGTCGAACGTCGTTCGCGACGCGCTCTCAATCTGGTCAAGAACACGCTTGTGCAGCGCGTCTGACAACGTGATCGCCGTGCGCGTGTTCGCTGGGTTGAGATACTTGTCGTAGATCTTCTCGGCCGAGCGCAGCACGATCTGGTACGACGGTAGCCGCCGATAGTGCTCGATTTCCTCCCACAGCATGAGGTTCTCCGAGCAATGCTGCTGTTCCAGGGACAGTCGGAATTGCCGGATCGATGCCTGATTCTGCAGCACAATGTCTAAATGCTGGAGCTCCATCTTGCCGCGTTTGGCAGCCAAGCCGACCTCCTTGAGCTCATGCTCAATCGGCGTTTGCTTGGCGTGCTTCTTGAGCTCATGGTAATGCGGCGACTTTACGAATCGGAGCAGCGAGTCCTGGAGCATCCCGTGGCGCACGCGCGTCGCGATCTTCTTGAACATGTCGACGCTCGGGTTATGCAGTCGGTGGTAGATCTCGTCACGCATCGCGGTCGACATGTCGACCTGCAGCTTCGCGCTCGGCATCATGTACTTGCGATAGACCTTCTTGGCGCTGTGCTGCAGGAACTCGATACCGGGGAGCAGCTTGAAATCCTCCACTTCGGCGCAAAATGCAAACAACTGGTCGACTCCGCGCTTCTTCATGAACTGCAGAAAGTATTTCTTCGCGTAGCTGTCGCCAAGGATCACGTTCAGTTGGTTGTGGGGAGCGAGGTCGCCGTCGATCGCGTGCATGACCGAGAGAGTCGAGTCCTTGTGCATCGCGCCGTGGGGGGTCACGTGGTACTTGATGGGGATCAGCTTCTCGACAAGGTAGTGCATCGCAGCCTCGATAAGCTGGAACTCGTTCATGTTCTCGAGTTTCTTTTGCGCGAGCTCGGTCTGCTCCTGGGACGGGTACTTGACCTTGCGCTGAGCCTTGCCGTGTTCGGGCTTCACGTGCCTCGAGAATTCCAAGTACTCGTGGGTGCGGCAAAACGTGCGCCATATCTCATCACTGATGCGGTTGAGCACGATCAATTGAGCTTCGTAGAACATCTTCGGTAGCAGCGGCGCCTTGCTCTCGACCGTCGCGTGGAGCTCGCGCAACGCCGACTCATCGATCTGGATAAACGGCTTGGACGACGGGCAGCAGTATCGGTCGTAGATCTTGCGCGTCTTGTTTGTGATGAACGACAGGTTCGGCAGCCGCTTGCAGTCTTCGACTTCGAGGTAGAAGAGCAAGTTCTCGAGCGTGAGCGCCTCCATACAGAACATTTTCAGGAACCGCAGCTTCGCCGGGTGATTGAGGATACCCATGAGCGAGTAATCCTCCGTGTCGGACTGGTTCGCAGAGTTGCTGCTATTGCTGTTGGGCGCCATTGGGGCGCAGAATTCCTGCATTTTCTTGAACAACTTGGAGTCTCGGAACCGTGGGAACACAGAGCGTTCGAGCGCAACGAGGCAAATCGCCTGCGCATCGGCGTACATCCCCGCCGACAGGTTGTTGTCACCCTCAAGCTGCTTCTCAATCTCAGCGAGCATGGCCCCCGTGACACACACAGGCGACTGGGCTTCGGGCGAGAGGAACTTGTCGTAGATCTCGCGCAGCCGCCGGTGCGTATACGAGTGCGATGGCAGCAGCTGGAGCTCGTCGATCTCGACCCAGAACCGGAGCATGTCGGCGCCATTGGGAACCTTGTGGCGCTCGCAAAAGTTGATGCACATCTTGAGCGTCGCCGGGTCGGTGAGCACGTCTGTGGTAAACACAGGGACCAAATTTTGCGTCAGGTCAAAACCATTTTTCACCAGAGTCACCCCTCGATGGTGGATCATCTCGGGATGACTTGGAGCAGCATCTGGCGAGTGATGGAGGTCCTGACCCGAGATGGCTTCCGTCGACGGCATGCTGGAAATGTTGATGATGTGACTGTCGTGGTCGTCGTCGTTCTGGTGCAAATCGGAGCTCATGTGCTCTTTTGCGTCTTCGCCAAGGTCGTCGTGGCGGTGGAGAGCTTCAGTGCCGCTCACGGACACGATCGACTCGGCCATGTCGCTCGCGATGCGACGCAGCAATGGATCGGAGTCCACATGCCGCGATGGCACCCCAGTATCGTCCGTATCGGACGATGCGTGTGCAAGACGGCTGGCAGCGTCCAGGTCGTCATGCTCATTCTTTGCCTGGCGTTGCAAGAAAATACCCACCCAAAAAACACAAACAAGAGAAAGAAAGCGTTCATTATCACATCACAGACAACGCGAGGCCCTTTTAAGAGGGGGCAGTACTGACATCGTCAAGGAGAGACTCGAGCATGCGCTTGGCCTCCAGTTGCGCTACGATGAGATCACGAAGCGACGTGAAGATCGCTTCTTCCGACTCGCCCGCCATGCTGAGACGATGGTATTCCTATCGGGCATGCAACCCCTGACAAAACGCGTTTAGCAATATCATGATGGTCACGGAGAAGAAGAGGTGTGTATACCTGGTGGACTTGGTCGAATGCCTGGGGATCCAGTTGGTTCACAGAGGCCGCGCTCCCCATAGTTGAGCGAGCACGCACGTCGAGTTGCTGTGTGCTCCAGACCTCTCTGGGATTGCAGCGCAGCGTGCGTCGTGGGCTGTTTGATTCGACTTGGGACGAAGCAGCAGCCGCCCAGCACCTCTCTTTCTTGTCCACAGTGGCGTTTATTCTTGATTTGGAATGAGGGCCTTTCCTGACTATGAATAGTCAACAGAGCCAACAAGATGCGTTTTCGCTTGCGTCTATTTTCTCGTGCGATAAGATGACAATATGGAGTGCCTCCAGATGGCGGTGGCGGTGGGGCTCCAGCAGCTGAACGCATCAGATCGGGGTTATGTGATCCCAAGCACCAGGCAAAGAACGCCGACAGATCCCCAGATGGAATGTAGAAGTTGAGTGTGCGCCGCTCAACTTGAATACCTTCGACTGCCTCCTTTTTTTTTCTCACTGGTGGTACAGTCAAAATGGCCCACAGAATTCGTGCCAGGAGCTCCGCGGCTTTGGGCGAAGCTCTCGTCCGTGGTCAAGGACTGTCGACGGAGGTCAACAAACAAATCGCAGAGTGTACGAAAATTTAGCTTGACTTAATTAATTACCCAAAGAGCGAATGCAGCGCAACCTGCTGCGGCGCGCGCAGTGCACCCCACGCTGCCGTCATGATCGGCTCGGGCACCGACACGCGCAGACTCGTGAGCGCCGCGCGGATCTCGTCGCGGAGTGCCGCGAACTCGTCGTCGCCGACCTGGGCCGCGAGCGCATCGCTGAGCTCGATGGCGTCGGCAAAGATGCCGACGACCACGTGCAACTGGCTGCAGTCCTTGCCCAGGATGTACTCGTTGCGGTCGTTCACGAACCGCAGCAGCCGCTTCATGACTTCCACCGACTCCTCCAGGTCGCCTCGGAGCGGCAGCAGACTCAACCATTGCGGGAATAGCGTCGCCGAGTCGACAACGCTCGCCTGGTGCTCGCAGATCAGCCCGAACGCCGACACGGCGTTGTCCGTCGCGTTCAAGTGGTACGGATCGCGCGCCTGCGGGTGCATGAGCACGCCGCGCAGCAGCGTGAGGCACAGCTCGGCGTGCTTGGCGAACCGCTCGCGGCCCAGACGCGCGCAAATGCCCATGCCGTACGACGCCGCCTGCACCAGCGGCGGGTACCCGTCGCTTGTCTTGAGCACGTCGACAAGCAGCGGCAGGAACGCATCGATCTCGCGCATCGCTGGCTCGCCGCAGTACTCGAGCACATCGTCGAGGATGTAGAGCGCGAGCTTGCGGTCCTCGGCGAGGCAGTGCTCGGCCGACAGCTCGAGGATCTTTTCCCACAGAATCGCCTGGAACACGGGGAAAAACTGCTCGCCGTGGGTCTTGGCGAGGCTGCCAATGCAGTCGCCCATGACGAACTGCAGCTCCTGCTCGAGGTTCTCGGTGGTCTCGTCGTCGTCGTCATAGCCGTCGCCTCCGTCTTCGCTCGCGCGCCCAATGTCCTCGTACTCGTCGGCGTCGTCGACGACTTTCTGCGCGCGCTGCACGGCGCGGCGCTGGAAGCTGTCGCCGAGCACGAGTAGCAGGCCGTTCACGAGCTCCTTGAGCTGCGCCTCGTTCAGCCGCACGTGCGGGTGGTGCTCGAGCGCGTTCGAGATGCAGAGCTTCATGCTCTGCATGATGTTCATGACGAGGTCGAGCTCGGGCTCCGACGTGAGCGCGCCCACGAGTCGGCCGAGCGTAAAGTCGACCATCTGCTTGATCGCCTCTGAGTTGCCCGACGCGATGGCCACACACTTGACGAGCGCCGGCATCGAGCTGATCGACGACGAGCGGATGTCCGAGTGCACCGAGTCGGTCATGAGCGGCGCGAGCACCTGGGTCACCTGTTCCGCGTACGGGAAAAACGTCTCCTCGAGGTCTGTGACCATGCTCGTGAGCAGCTGGCACGCCGTGGCCTTCTCCTCCAAGATCGACGTGCGGATGCTTAGGCACCGGTCGTTAACTTGCGCGATCTGGATGTCGTCGCTGTCGCCGTTGGTCGAGAGCGACGAGTCATCGTCGTCGTCCAGCGTCGACGGGTCGACCTCGAACTCGGCCTGCTGCATGGCCGCGAACAGCAGCGTCGGCATGACCACGGGCAGGTACGACGCAAACTCCTTGCCCATGCACTTACAGCAGCGCGCCCACGCCTGCAGCAGGTACGTGCGGATCCACTCGTTGCCGACGATCTTGGGCGTGTTCTGCATCTCGGCCATGATCTTCATGATCTCGACCGACTCGCGCCGGAACGTGTCCTTGCCCACGGCTAGCCCGATGAGGCTGATGCACTCGAGCGTGATGCCGCCGAGCGTGAACGAACCCGGCGCGCCCGTCGTCGTGCTCTCGTGGAGACACGACAGCAGAATCTGCTGCAGCGACGGCATCACGGCGCCGTAGTACTTGATGAACGCTGGGCCGGCCACGGTCGCGATCGACGAGATCGCCGTGATCGACTGCTCCTGCACGACGCGCAGGTGGTTGGGCGCCTGCAGGATGGCAAACAACTGCGTCAGCAGCTTCTCCAGGTACGGCTCGAGCACGTGCGGCTGGCACATGTCGATGAACTGGCGCAGCGCCGTGGCCGCGTGGGCCTGCAGCCGCGGCTTGGCAAAGTCCTCGAGGTAGTGCAGCAGGATCATCAGCGCCTGCGCGTGGTACGCGTCCTGGAATTGCGGCCCCTGGTCCACGGACATCTGACCGATGACGTCGATTGCCGTGCAGCACACGCGCGGGTGCACGTCGTAAGCTTGCGTGAGCAGGTGGCGCACGATGGCGTCGAGGTTCTCGTACGAGAGGATCTCGAGGATCTGGCAGAGCCCCACGAGCGCCGCGTGGCGGAACACCCACTGCTCGGTATTCGACGCGTACTCCTGGATGAGCGCAAAGCACTTTGGCAGCGATTTCTTGGCGCCGATCGCGCCCACGAGGCGCTCGAGGGCCTCGGAGCCGACGTCAAAGTTCGAGATCTCGTGGTTCGCGAGCGCGGCGTCCTCTTCGTCGTCACAGTTCGAGACGCTCCACGTGTCCACGTCCTGGAGCTCGAGCATCATCTTGAACGCCACGGGATACACGGCCTGCACAAAGTAGTTTTTCGAGATCTTGCGGCACGAGTGCGCAGCGTGCTCGGCGATCGACACGAGAAACTCCATGGCCAACTGGCGGCAGCCGTCGGGGATGCTCCCGTTCGCGCCGTCCGAAATGCGCACCATGGTCTCGACGTACTCGCGCAGGCACGGCTTGAAGAACGTGGCGTGCGGCTCGACGACCTCGATGAGCACCTCGAGCGTCTCCATGACGTCGTCAAACTGCTGCGCGTGGAGCATGCGGTGCATCGCGGCGAGGATCGACGGGATGCTCGCGCGCAGCAGGTCCTCGCGCTGGATCTGGATCGTTTCCATGTTGATGAGCAGCATCGAGAGCGCGCGGATCGCGTTGAGCGCCACGCGGCCCTCTGAGTCGTTGATGCACTTGACGAGCATCGAGAGCACCGTGACCTCGAACTGCGCGTGCGGGTCGTCGCCCATGCTCGCCTCGATCATCGTCGCCATGTAGATCGCAATCATCTCGAACACGCGCAGCGTCGTCTCGCGCAGCGTCGTGTTGGGCGTCTCGACCCATTGCAACAGCGTCGGCAGCAGGTCGTCCCACTGCGCGTCGTCCAAGATGCTGCTCGCGAGCTCGCCGACCGTGTCGCACACCTTGCGGCGGATGCTGCGGTTCTGCTCCGTGCTCAGCACCGCGAGCAGCTCCTGCTTGACGGTCTGGCGCGCGTGGTCGCTCGCGTTCGGCCAGAGCGAGACCGCGTCGCGGAGCAGCACGCGGCGCAGCAGCACGGCCGCGAGCCCGCGCACGTCGTCGGACCGCGGTGAGTGCACGATCTGCACGAGCCCGAGCAGCGTGCTGTCGCTCTGCTGCTTGAGCTCGGCGAAGAGCATCTCGGCACGGTTGCGCTCGTTGTTGTCCATGGCCATGAGGCTCCACAGCAGCTTCTCCCAGTCGTTCGCGTCCGCCATCGTCGTCGCCATGGATGTGCTGTTGTTGCAATTGACAAATGCGCGCGTTCTTCTTCTTCCTCTTCTGTCAGTTCGTGGTCGCAAAGCGCCGTCGATCGCACGCGATTGCAACGGAGACGCAGGTGGAGGGCGGTGCGCTACGGAAGCAGCAGCAGACGCGTGTCGAACGAGCGAAGGAGAACGAGGCGAACGAGCGGCAGCGGCGGCGGCGATCTGCGCGTGAATGCGATTGTGTGCGTGTGTCAAGCTCGGTGACCACCCACCGCCTGGAGCGCGAGAAAGCGCTTCGGATTGGCCGAAAATTCGCATTGCTGGAACCAGGATTGGCAGAAAGAGAAGATATGCATGGATTTCCGCCAATAAAAAGGCAAAAGACTCTATTGGTTGGCTCGCAGCAAATCAAGCCATTACGAAGAAGAGCCGCTGGCTACAATGGCGGCGCGTTGCGCGCGCGCTTCACGGGCCGCGGCTGCTGCTGCTGGCGCGGCGTGTACGCGGCGAGCGGCATCGACACGATGCTCGACGGGATCTGCGCCAGCTGGTGCCGCTCGCAGTCCTCGACGAGCTCGCCCCACTTGGCGACGATCTCATCGAGCCGCTGCTGCAGATCGCTGATGCGCGGCATCACGTCGCTCTCTCGCGTATCTTCCTCCTCCTCGTCTTGGTCGCCATTGTTGCTATTCTCGTCTGCGCTGCTGCTGTTGCGGTACTCGAGCGCGTGCGCGCGCCACTCGTGGACAAGCGGCAGGAACCGCTTGCGGATGCGGCGGATCCCGTCCGCGAGGTGCTGGAACAGCACCGCGTTGTCGTGCGACTGCACGCCGCCTGCACCCGCCACGGGGATCGCGATCGTCAGCTGGTACGACGCGCTCCCGAGCCCGTACGCCTGCACGATCTCGTTCATGTCCATGCGCGTCAGCGGGTCGTCGAATGCTTCATCGTCCTCGCGCTGCTCGTCGTCGAATGCGTCTGCTTGCGCGACACTGCTGGGCACGGTCTCCCACTCAATCGCATCGTCACTATCGTCGTCGTCATTGCCGGCGTCTTCCCACGCGTCCGTCGCGCCATCTTGACTCGCAGTCGCATGCGGACGAGCGCCATCGCCATCGTCACCATCATCAGCGAGATGGAACGCATCGAGCGTCGGCACCAAGATCGCGAAAATGCGGTTCATCTCGACAATCACGTCCTCCATCTCGGGCAACGCGCGGTGCATCTGGTCGAGCTGCACGCGGCGGATGCGCCTGCGCAGCGTCCTCGCGGCCTGCGCCTGCTGCTGCGCGCAGTGCTGCGTCTCGCGCGCGTGCGGGAACGTGTACCCTTGCTGCTCCAAGGCCGCGTACCCAGCGGCAATGGGCGGGTACTTGGCGCCAAACGCGTCCTTCCAGGACTCGACCATCGCCAGCACTTGCTGCAGCGCTGCATTCGCAGATTGCTGCGCGCGAGAGGCCCGGACCAGGTGCGCCGGCGCACTCGGCTGCTCGCCCGCGGCCACCAGCAAGCTTGCGTACAGCGCAGACGCATTCGCGGCGACGAGCGCGCGGAACGCGACGCTGCGCGCAAACAGCTCGGAGCACAACGCAACAGCCTGCATGCGCACGCAAGTACGTCCAGTGTACGCAAAGTCAGCTCGCAGAATAGTGCACCGCCACACGCTCTGTCAGTAGCGCTTACACAGATATCATACGTACTCGTGGGAGCACGAGCGCAGACCACTTGGCGCGTTTCAGCTGGTGCATCACGACGTCCAACACTCGGCGCGTGAATTGCGTCTGGTTCGCTGGCTGCGCATGGCGCAGATACAGCTTGATAGTCTTGAGCGCGTCGCGCTGCGTCTCCTCTGCACGCGCTGGCGCGGCGCTGGACGCTGTGGCGCCGTCACGGCCCTCGTCGCACGCCGCGTCGGCGGCGCTTTTCGGTTGTGGAGCCGCGCTGCGGCGCGCCGCGGGCAGCTTGAAGTACGCGTCCAGCAGCTGCTGGAAGCGCGTCGCGTCGTCGTAGTCCGCAATGCCGCTGCGTGCAGGCGCGCGGCGGTGGCGACGCATCTGTGTCGTGCGGGTTCCCGAAATTCACTCAGTGTAGTATTTAGCCGCGAGTTTTTAGACTTACAGCTAAGTTCGATTTCTGTTTAGGAAGAAAGTACGGTTATGCAATCTGGCGAAAAGATAGCGAACTTAATGGAAGTCACTTGGACCCTCCGTAATGAGTAGCAGCGTACAGTGTGGTCTTCAATTTGGTCATAAACATACTGGCTTGTGCTTGAATGGAGGGAAGCCGATCCAAGCCAACTAACTGAAAGAAAACGAAAACCATCTCAGATTCCATACAGGGAGCAACTTCAAGCAAGCATCATGATATTTAGCAGAACAATAATTAGAGGCCGCCGGCGATGGTCCGTCAGCGCATGGCGGACGCGCGCTCGAGCGACTCGCGCAGCGACGGCAGCACGAGCCGCACTTGCGACGGAGCGCGCTCATTGGGGCGTCCGCCACCACCAGAGCGGCCGCTGTAGCTGGTGCGGGAGGCGACTGCAATGCGAACAGGAAACACGCGCTCGGGGCGCCATCCGATGGGCGCTGGGTCCTCTCGATACGAGCCGTCCCGCTGTTGGAACTCGTGGTGATGCCGTCGGTGGTGGCGCGGTTGCAATCCCACGATCGTGCGCTCTTCGTCCCGAGCGCGCTTCTGGTCCGCTCCCTGAACTCGCCCAAGTCGACGCGGCGCGGCGCCATCGACGAGTCCCTGAACCACTTGCACATCCTCCTTTCTCGTTGGCGACAGGCTACTCGTCTCCTTGACTCGGGGCGATTTGTACGCGGCCGCTTCCACCGCTGGCCGCTCGCTCTTCCCCTTCGTCTCGGCCGGTTCTTTCGCAGCGCTCTTGCCTTCCGCTTCTTCTGTGAGCATCTGCGCTTCTTCTTCGAGGCTCGCGACAAACTTGGTCCGCAGCATCGCGAGATGCTGCTCGGCCTCGAGCTTCTCGTGGGTCGCCTGCGGCGAGTCGCACCACCGAGGCGAGTACGCGCGGCGCCCGAGCTTGCGCGTGATCTCGACGCCGTGGAAG
>JAADVP010001131.1:0-10730 GCA_023335675.1 Globisporangium solare | reverse complement strand
CCCCCCCCCCCCATGTGGGCGCTGTGGCGCAGTCAAATCGGTAGAGCATTGAGTTGATCCGGCAACAGTCCCAGCCAACCGCGGCCGGACGACCAACCGGTTTGCAGACTGGGGCGAGCGATTTTGGCGCATTTGGACCGAAGGCGCTTGCTGTCGGCACGCGCCAAGGGAGCGCTCTGTCCTCGCGCGCTGAGCTGGCTGCTGGAGCAAGTTCAGATTGTAACCACCGGCGTCACACATCGAAACGATATCCACATCAAGAACATTTGCTCGACCATCGCCATCAAGACCAGTTACTCTGGGGGGACCGTTTCACCGGCTTCGGTTACCCTGATGCAGCCGTAAACAGTTGCATAGCAGCGAAACTTAGCATGCCAACGATGCGGTTCTAGTTTCTGCATGCGACGGAGACCACGGCGCTCGCGAGCACTCTTCTCCGGGAAATCCGACCAAGACGTCAGCCGCAATCATGGATGCAACGAAGCCTAACGCGTGTGCTTCTGGGCAGCAGCTTTCACCACCACGCAGCGGTTTCTTTAACCGATCGCTGGAAATTCGCCAAAATGGGACCCAGTGGACTCAACAACACGGCAAACCAAAGTCCCTGATAGTTGATCACGTTCCGAGATATCGGTGTCCAAGGCACGAACGAAGCCATTGCTTTGAAGCTGCGGGAAGCGAACGAAGCGCGATATCATGCGCGTCTTGAAGCCTCATTCGTCATTTCACTTAATCCCCACCAAGTGTCATCCAGCAGCTCTGATCGGCCGTTCCTTGACAGTCGATTTGTTTCCTGCTACATCGTTGCCTCCTGGTCCTGTATCAAGTCGCAAGCATGGTCAAATTCCCCCCCAGTGTTCTTGTTGTTTGTTGGGAGCTCGCTTTTGCCAACCCACACCCAGGTCGCGGAAGCTACCCAGGCTTCTTGCCCACGGGACACATTCATCCCGCTAAACTGCGTTGATGGAGGATGGACATTCGTCAGCGTCGGAGGTCTTGTCGGATCGTTTTGCGCGAAAAGACCGATTTGCTCTACTGCGAATAAAAACGGGAACTGCCCCTCCCCGCAAGACGGACTCGATTACGGCTCGTCGTGTGGGAAGCTTAACCAAGAAAACTCGCCTTACGGATGCGTCCCAAGAAAGACTTGCGAGAGTACATCGGCGCGCGATAGGTGTGGAGTCAAAGATGATGACACACCAGCTCCTGCAAGCCAGCGTACGGAAGCAGGCCCAGCTGGTAGCTCTCCTGTGTCATTTCCAAACCCAGTAACACCGGCACATCAAACGCCAGCAAACAATCCATCCACTTTACGTGGTAACTCACCGAGTTCCAGTACAACCTCCCAGGGTTCTACTGAAACCGCACCTGCCTCACCTGGTATTTCGCCTAGCACCTCGCCTAGCGCGGGCACTCCAGCTACTCGAGCACCAGGCAACTCTCCTGGCAACTCGCCCTGTTCAGGTTCTCCAGCTACTCAAGCCCCTGGGAACTCGCCTGGTAACTCGCCCAGCTCTGGCTCACCAGCTACTTCAGCTCCAGGTAACGCTCCTAGCAACTCGCCTAGCGTTGGCCCTCCAGCGACTCGGGCTCCACATGGACCCCCAGCAACCTCACCAGGTATCTCCCCGGGCTACTCGCCTGGCTCTGGCACTCCAACTGCTCAAACCCCTACAAGCCCACGCAGTAACTCACCAGGATACCAATCTTCGCTCTCCCCGGCAAATGAGACCCCATCTGTCCCAACAACTCGCCCTCCAGCAGATACTCCGAAAAGCCACCCGCCTGCTTATCCCACTCCGAAGCCAACTGTCCCACATCCATCTCATGCGCCTTTGACCCCATGCCCTTCCAACAGTGTCCCGAGTTCGAAGACCCCAGCTCCTACAGATGTTGGGTGGAGAAGACGACGACGACTCAAATAGTCCTACTCCTTATCCAACGACCCCAGCTTCAACTACTGCAGCTCCATACGCGTCAGCACCGGTGCCAGGTTACACTTCACCTGCTGGTGCCACCCCAGCACCAACTACCCCAACCCCTGCTGCACCAACGCCATCTCAAGATGTTGATGCAGACAACGATGACAACTCAAATAGTCCAACTCCAACTCCATACTCACTAACCCCAGCACCAACCACTGCAGATCCATACACGCCTACCCCAGTATACCAGGTGCCGCCAACTCCTGCGCCTATCACCCCAGCACCTGTTCCTACTCCTACACCAGGTACTCCAACGCCTGCTTATCAAACATCAATTACTCCTGCGCCTGCTACCACTGCTGCACCAGCCCCAACTCCGATACCATCTACCACGCCAAGTCCACCAACTCCTCCACCTTCAGGTACCACGCCAGCTCCTGCTGCAACTCCGGCTCCAGCTACTGCACCTTCGCCAGCGACTACGCCTGCGCCTGCCACTACTCCGGCGCCAAATGGCCGACTCCGCTCGTTGTAACTTCGCAGGCGCATGAGTTTGCATTGCGGTCGTTTGCCCAACTGTATTCACTCCAGCATATACGCTTGATGTAGTGCCTCCCTTTCTTCGTGAATAATTGCATAATCCATTAATGAATGACACTTTGATTTCGCCTTCTACATTTTTTTGATACGAGATCACAAGCTATAAACGGCCCTTCTAACTTCCTGCTGTTCACATAGGCTGCGCTTGACATTGAGCGCGCAATTCTGTCCGAGAGCTCTCGTCAACACATCACACCCTCGCAGCGTCTTCTTCTATTCATGCATCTGATAAGTTACTATTGTTGAGCATTATGGCAAACGGCACTTCAAGCGAGAGAAAGACACATTCAGGAGACCCCTTCGAAGTGGAAGTCACCGACGACAGGGTAGTGATCCGAGAGATCGACGAGTTTCTCGCCTTCGGCGCCTTGCGGCAGTCGCCACTCGCTTGTCGCTTTCAGTTGGACGATCTCGGCCGACGACTTGTGCGGCATGCGGTGGTTGTCGACCACCAAGACGTAATCTAACCGCTCAGTCTCGCCACTCGAACTCGGACCGCCCACCGCGAGTTCGTTGGTCAGCGGGTCAAAACTGAACGCTGACGAATGTGAAGCAAGCTCGGGCTCCACAGCGTTCAGCGACTTGAGCATTGCCGCGTACTCGAGTCCGTCATTGCCGCATTTGTTTACATTGAGGTCGCCAGCCACGAGAATGGCATCCGTTGCAGGGATGGCCATTGTGTCGATAAACTCCCGCAACAGTTGGAGCTGACAGGAGCGCGTGGCGACGGCTCCGGGCGTCTCCCAGGCCTGCAGGTGGGTCGCAAACAAGTGCACCGTCTCGGTGTTCTTCACGCGGATCTGGCAATACACAACGCCCTTGTCCGCCATGCGATCGTCCCCGGACGCCACGCTACCAAACGTCATTTCGTGAAAATTCTCGATCGGGTACTTGCTCATCGCAAAGCACCCGCCATCGATCGCTTTCTTTGTCGACACAGACGCACCGGCACCCACCACTTTCGTCTCGTACAAAAACCCTTGCTCCTTCATGCCTGCGACCAAACTTTCGCGGGATGTCGAGCAAAACGCTTCACAGAACACGACGACGTCGGCCTCGAGCGGCGCTAAGCAAACCGGGATGGCGCGTGCGCGATGCGACGCCAACGGCGATATCTTGTCGTTCAGAGACGATAGGATGCTGGGCAAAAGCCACACGTTGTACACCACGACACGCAGCTTGAATGGCTGGGGGGTCACACGCTGTGAAGGCGCCTCCGCAGCAAGCGATGATGGCTGGTGGGAGGCTTCAGTTGAGTAGGATTTGCACTCGTGCGGATCCCGCAAGCAGATCTTGAACACCGTCGGGGACTTGCCACTGGACAGGAACTCCCCGTGGAGGCCCATGTATTCGCCATCCCAGGTTCCATGTGCGACCTGGATGTACACCTGACTCCCGCACACGATGTCCCCAGTGTACCCGTACGGCGACACGAGCCGCAGTGTCGCCGAGTTGTCCTCAGCATTTGTCACCATCAAGTGGCCGTGCTTCGAATCGGGCGGCTGCGCGATGCGGACGCCCTTTCGCACCTGCTTGCAGTACAAGTGGATGAGGTCGCCAAACTTGACGCTGCGGCGCGGCCCCGAGAACATCTCGGCGTTTTCAATGAGGAACGACCCGTTCGGGTCACCCGGTTCGGCTCGGGGAACAATCAGCGCTACTGCGGTGGCGTCGATCGCCGACGAAGTCGAGTGTTGGCGCTGGAGACTGGTCGCTGTCGCCGCACGCGGCTTGGTCACACTCAGGTAGTACGTCTTGTTCATGTGGTACTTCCCGACGCCGCCGCTGAGCGCGCCGAACGCGAACACTGCTGACAGTGGACCTGTGAGTGCGACGCCAGCGACACCAGCAGCGACCGCCACTGCCTTCTCGGAGCTCGAGAGCGCGCTGCGCTTTGTCAGCGCGATGTTGAGTCCCCCCAACGCCTGGAGCTGGATGGCATTCCCGAAATGGATGCGGTGCTCACAGAGCGACTCGGCGAGCGCTATCTGCTGCGTGTGTTGTGTTAAAGTGGAACGCTCAGCGACTTTCTGTTTCCACTTCAGTTGATTCGGTAGCGGAGTCGCGGTCGGCGCGATCGTGATGGACGGCATCAATTTCCCCTTCGACTCCGTGTCGAGCGACCCCGGACGAGGCGTGAAGAACGTCCGGAACGTGTCGCTCGAGTGGATCTCGTCGATCTCGAGCAGCTTGTGGATGTACGCGTTGAGCTTCGTCATGAGTTTCCGCGCGAACGGGTCGTCTGCGCTCGAGGATGACCGGAGCGACTCCCACGAGAGCCGCGCGGGTCGAGGAAAGCGAATCTTCCGCGCGTGGAGCTGCTTGTGGAACGCCATGTCGATCGATGAGTGCAGCGCGATGAACTCGGCGTAAGTGCGGTGGACGAACCAGAGCTTGCCGATCCCCGGAAACCGCAGCGAGATCTCGTAGCGCAACACGCCCTGCACAGCGCTCAGGTTGGTGATGCCGATGTCGGCGTCCTCACAGCCCCAGACCTCCGAGTGGCGTCTTCGCAGTGGGACCGGCGGTGGCACCTGGTTCTCCTTCTTTGCCTGCAACTGGAACGCCAGCGCGATCGGGTCCTCGCTCTCGGGTGCTGCTTTCACAGAAGACGACGTCGGCTGCGCTGAGCGCTGGGTGAACACACAAACAATAGGAAACAGCGCGCAAAGCGTCTCAGCCTGCGAATCCTTTCTGACGCAAAGCAAATACAAAAAGCAGGTGCGTACCTCGCTGACCGCCGCGTCCTTTTCGATGGAGACGACGGCGACAACGGTTGTGGCGGCGACTGCTGCGTCGACGTTTGTGCTCCCGCCGCGCCGGCGGTTGCGCCACGCGAACATCTACAGAAGCCCGCGCGCGTGTTCGCAAGCGTCGAGTGCGCGCGGGTCGAGCGCTGGACGCTGCAGACGATGTGGGCAACTGAGAACGCGCCGACGGAGCTGCTCGTGACGAGCTCCGCTGCGAGAAGAGAGATCCGGTTGTCTCGCGTAAAAAATGGATAGGGCACTAAAGCGAGAGACACAGAAAGAGGACAGGAGATGTTGGAGGCCACAATAACCTCTGTAAAAACGGTATCGCGAGCGTTTTATGGCAGGCGCAGTGGGATTTTGATGGACCCTGCCGCAGAATTGGCATTATTGCAGGTGGAATGGACATCTAGATACCCGCTCTGAACTCTTTTGTTAGATGGCATAATCACTGCAGCCGCACACGATTGGCTGAAAATTATTCTAACTTGGGTGCAATGGGTGATTGGGTAGACGGTCTTTCCTGGACAACCCTGGGTGCGTGAGCTCTGGGTGATTGAAAGTGCACCCACAAGTATAGCGTTGACCACTCAACATCAGGTTTACCTATATTTGTGTGCGCGAGCCACCTAATTATGAGGTGTCCTGAGCCTGCATGCCATCACTTCATCCCAGAGCTTGCTCCAGCGTCAAGTGCTTCTTCGCCAAGATGCCGTGACAAGGAATTGATCGCACCAGTGGGCAGGAGCGCTCGTCCACGTGGCCTGTTGTATGTAGTTCGTGCTGGTTCGTCAAGTTGGCTCAGAGCGGGGGGAGACTGTAGTCCGCACTGATTCGGCACCATCCGCGGTCCAGGATGCTGCGCTCGGGCCGAGCGTCAGCTCTGGCGCGTCTGCAGACAGCTAGCTCGAGGCGCTTCTGCTCGCGCGAGTGGCTCTGCACGGCTTGCGTGTCAATTTCCGCCTGCGATGGCTGATGCCGGCGCCCCCCGTCGCTTTTCAGCGCACGCGCCGTGACCACCACAACTGGCGCGCGTGGCGTTTCTGCTGCGTCACCGCGAAATGAGAAAAAAATAAAAATAAAAACGCCAAAGTGCGTCCGTCATCTCGGAGGCACACATCAACCCAGTCGTATCAGACAATCTGGAAGATACTCTACCTCTGATAATGCGTACTCCAGTACTATCGGCGCTTTTCACGTTATATCTGCATACAAACCCCCAGTGCATTATAGTTTCAACGAGCTTCACCGGATTCTAAAAGGTTGTTAAATCGCACAACCCCCCCCATCTCGCTCCATTTAAAGTGGCTTCAACGTCTCGACACAACGCGCGACGCGAAAAAGGGCCCAGCTTCCGCTTCGTGACAACGCCACAGCAGACGTGGAGTGCCTCGCTGTCGGATACTGTATGAGCGGCGCTCCGCCAGCACTCACTCGCACCCAATTCACACAGACAGGCTGAGAATCTTCTTTCGGTCACCGCACCCGCCATCTGCAGGAAGGAATACGCAACCACAATGTGGCGCTCGGCCCTGGACCTCGCTGTCCTCCATGCGGCCATCTCACAATGCTGCTGACGCCACTCGCTCCGCGCTGCTCACTCGGCACTCCGCAAGATGACGGCTTTCGACCACGTCCCCTCCCCTGCTGTTGCTACTGCTGCTGCGAAGCCGCCAGCGCGGAGCTTCTCGTTCTCCGGCGGCGGGTGGCTCAAGATGTGGATGTTCGGCGTCGGCCAGGCGCTCAAGGACCACGCGCTCGACGAGGACGCACGCTTCATCGGCACGTCGGGTGGCGCGCTCGTGGGCGTCGCCATGGTGCTCGGCGGCGGCGACTTCCGCGCGATCCGCGACACGACGCTCGCGCTGTACATCCCGCAGGCGCATGCGAGCCCGCTCGGACGGTTCCAGATGAAGAGCTACCTCATCGACAGCATGAAGCGCCACGCGAACCTGCACCGGTTCGACGAGCTCAACAAGAACCCGGGCAAGCTCACGGTCGTGTACTCGTCGCTGTCGGCCATGAAGCCGCGCCGCGCGTCCGTGTTCGAGTCCGAGCACCACCTGCAGCAAACGCTCATCGCGTCGTGCTGCGCCACGCCGTTCCTCGGCCTGCCCTTCAAGCTCAAGGGCGAGTGGGTCGTCGACGGTGGCATCTTCGACTACCAGCCGCTGTTCGACGACGAGCACGCCGACGCCAAGTCCACGATCACCGTCTCGCCCAACGCGTACTCGAACGCCGATATCCGGCCGTCGCGGTACATCCCCATGGCCTGGTCCATGTTCCCGCCCTCGAAGGACGACATGGCGTGGCTCTTTGACCTCGGCTACGAGGACGGGCTCCGCTGGATCAAGAGCCAGGGGCTCATGAAACCCACCGAGACCGAGGCTGCTCTGCCGCTCGCTGCCAGGTACACTGGGAACGGCGCCGTCTTGGCGCGCCACCGGTACATTGAGCACAAGCTCGTGCTGCTCGCCAAGCTCCTCGTACAGCTCGGCAAGTGGCTCGCGCTGTACATGGCTGTCAAGTTCACGCTGCCGGTGGCGCGAGACACGCGCCTCTTCCAGAGCGTGCACATGCGAGTTAACAGCGCATTGCAGCTGCCGTCGCTCATGGCGCAGTGGCGCGTGGTCTCGTGGCTCAAATCCTTTCTGCTCTCGGGCAGCAGCGCAGGGTTCGCAAGCAAAGGCCGAGCACTGCAGCGTGGCCTGAACTCCGTGCCGTGGCTGCCGGGTCTCGCGGCGCTGCTGGGACGCCTCGAGACGCTCGCCATGCTCGGATGAACAGACCGCGCCCGGCGTGGCTTATTTAAACCTATGAGAGCCGATAAGGAGTAGCAAGCATGCTGCTTTGTACTTTGTATTCGTTAATGCACACATCCATACCCGGAAAAGAAAAGTTGTCTATAGTATGATCTCGGCTTTCCTCCCTTCAAATGGCGCCTTGTGGCTGTTCCAGAGACAGTTGAACTCGTCGCGATGCCACACAGCGCGGAGCCGCGGGAACGCCGCGTGTTCGTGTAACACGGAGCAGTTGACGCGCTCGGGGATCCAGATTTGCTGCAGCTGCGCGAGCGGCCCCAGCTCCTCAATGCTCTCGATCGGCGTCGATGCCACGTTCAGGTGCTCGAGCGCCGTCAGCCCTGCAAGAGGACCCAGACTCGTCACTTTGGAGCCGCTGAGCGACAACCTCGTCAGTTGACTCAGCTTTGCGAGCACGCGGGTCTCCTTGAAGTCCACACGGCCGTTCAACGTGAGGCTTTGGAGCTTCTCGAGCGCTTCCAGGAAGGAAAAGTCCTGCTCGCGCTGGTATTTGCGTGCGAGCTGGCGCTTCGAGCGGCTCTTGAGCGACAGATCGAGCTTCTCCAAGCGCACGAGCGACGCGAGCGGCGACAGATCCTCAAAGAGCACGTCGACCAGCTCGAGGCTTTGCAGGCTCTCGAACGCGTCGAGCGGCGACAAGTCCACGATCTCATGGGACGCCGGCAGCGCGAGCCGGAGCGTCTTGAGGGTGGCCACTTTGGAGTCCGCTGCGAGCTGCCGCAGGTCGTCGCTTGTCCAGTGGTGCAGCTCGAGTTCGCGGAGCGTATCCATGGCGGGATGCATGACGTCGTAGTTCACGAGCGCCGGACTCTCCAGCGACTGAAGCGCTGGGAAGTGAAGCAGGATCGAGCCATCGACGGGCAGCGCGTACGCAAATTCCTGCTCGTCGTGGATGTCGGCGCTCGTTTGCAGGATCTCGAGGCGCTTCAACTGCTTCAACCCGCTCGCCCATCGCGCGTTCTCTTGACGAAGAGCGTTCGAGCCGAAGTCGGATGTCAGCTTACTGTCGTCAATGCGCAGCGTCTCGAGGTGCTGCAGAAGCCCCAGAGGGCTCAGGTCCACGACGTGGGTGCGACGGATGTCAAGATACTTGAGCTGCAGCGCACCCGCGAGGAAAAGCAGATCGGCGAGCATCGTGTTGTGCACATGACAGGCTTTGAGGCTCGGCGCGTTGAGCACGAGCTCCAGTGGACCAAGCGAGCCGCTGTTGCACAACTTGAGCGTGCGCAACGCCTTCAAGAAGCGCAGTGGCACGAAATCCTGCACCCAGTTGCGGCTCAGATCCAAGTACTCGGCGAGCTGCAGGAACCGCAGCGGCGAGAAATCCTGCACGCGCGTGTCTGAGAGATCCAGCCACGTCAGAGTCTGCACTTGCGCCAGGCACGAGAGGTCGGAGACGCGAGTGTTGCGGAGATTGAGCACTTCGAGCTTGCGCAATGACGCGAGGCACTCAATGTCACTGACGTCGCTCTGGGAAAGGTCGAGCGTATGCAGGTTCGTCATGGCCTCGATCGCGTCGAAGTCGTGCACGGCCTTGATCGCCGAGAGGTCCAACACGCTCACGCTCGCAAGCCCACTCGCGTAGCCGATGTCCATGACCGTGATCTGCTTGGCCCTGGGCTTCGCTGACGACGGCGGCGCCGCAACGTCGTTCCAGAAACTCACTTTCTGCAGGTTCGGCACAAACCGCAGCATCTGCAGCAAGTGCTTGGCCATCGACAGCGGCACGTGCACCTTCTGGATGAACGGCACCATGTGCGGGCTCAGTCTCTGCAGGAACGTCGACGCGTAGTACGCGCGCCAGACGGTTTCGTCGTCGCCATCGGTCTCGTCCAAGCCATCGGATTTCTTCGCGCGCGGCTTTCTCCCAGCGCGATGTTTCGGTAGAGACACGACGGACCGCAACGGCGGCAGCCGCAGCACGCTCTGCGCGAACACGAGCTGCCGCAGCTCCGAGCGCGTCGTGTGGCGGCTGACGGAGGACAGCGCGCGGCGGTCACGAAACGCGAGCCACTCGACCACGAGCCGCAGCAGATCCGCCTTGCCGTCCAGCAGCACGAGCGGCATCTTTCGGTTTTGACTGGAACGAAATGCCTTTGACACGCATGTCTGGAGCTTTCGATTGGCTGAAACACGAGAAGAGAAGGCTACACGATTGGATGGAAAAGACGGCACCGTTTGTCGATGATCACGTGAGCACACGTTTGATGATGCATCGATGCCAACTATTTACGGATATTGTGAGTGGTCTTTATTATTCAGGGCCGAATCCACCCTTTTCCCGTATTTCACGTAAACAAGAACCGGCTCCGCTCGCTGCTCAGTTGAAAGGTGTCCGTATATTAGTGTTAATAAATAATACGGCAAACTGACTTCTAATTGCTCGCTATGCCATTGCGTATTCTATGATGCTAGCACTAATGCTTCTCTTGAATTCTGTGTTGGAGGTGAGATGTTGGTTGTTGCTTCGCAGTCGTTTGTGTTGGCTTGGTGACGGTTGCACTTGCGTCAGGTCTTTGAACCTTGTTCTTTGAGCTGTGAGTGTCGGTGGTGAGACACTTCAGGCTGTATTCTTGGCTTGCGGGTGGATTCTGGGTTGATTCCTTGGTGATGGGTTGATTCTTGACTTCTGG